>CM077253.1:4540068-4787568 GCA_039654775.1 Spinibarbus caldwelli | reverse complement strand
TCAGTTGGAAAGTTCCAGTTTTATGTATTGTCACTGTTGATAACAAAGTCTTTTCTTTTTAATTCTGTCCATTTGATCAGGAAATTCGAACAATAAATGCCGTTTTGATGGTCTTTGATGTGGTGTGACAGATCACTGTATAAATATGGCAGTGCGGTATGTGATTGAACGCAATCATCGCTTCCTCTTTACTGCTAGTTTTAACGTGAAATAAACGTGAATGAACACCTCATGTCTCAAGTGTTCAATCAGTGTTTCAACCGCAGAAAGACATCAGTAAAACAGCTTGTAAATAAAATGCCATGTAGCATTACATTTACCTCATGCAAATCATTCAGTGTTCACAACTCGTTTGTTCGCTAGAGAAATGAAATCTAAAGTAGAGCATTTCCCTAAATATTAGTTTATATGAATTATGTTTTACTTGTTTTCCTAATTATTTAAGGTAGGCTATATTTAAAAAAATCTATCATGAAAACAAGTTATGACAGTCACTGTGTAAATGATCATATTTAAACATTAAATAGAAATTTTATTATTAGATTTTGAAGTTAATGTTAAAAACTGCCTTATGTGCAGTTTACATGTTTGCATTTTTTAATTTAAGAGTTGATTGTTATACATAAAAAACAATTAATTGAATTTAATAATGAATTTAATAATTTGGGCTCTGTTTTTAATTGACCCTTCGCGGGAGTTTGATTGACAGGTGATATGAGCAATCATAACGCTGAATCTGCCATTTTTGTCTGACAAACAAACCTGACAGGAGAGTAGATTAACGTCGGTGCATTTGAACTTTAAAAATGGTGCGTATTGACGTCTTTCCACGGTTTTAAACAAGATACCTTCTGATGTTCATTCATGTTTATTTCATGCTATAACTAGTAAAGAGGAAGAGATGATCAGTTCACATGCCGCTTGAACTGAGCGATCTGTCACAACACATTAAAGAGCCACAAAACGCTATTTATTGTTTGGATTTCTTAAAAAATTACAAAATTTGAAAGCTGAGACTTTGTTTCATACCTAAAGTAACCTGCTCTGTCTTGTCTGTCGGCATGTTGTCAGTTTCCTGTTTGATACGCGATGTATTTTTCACTGCGAGAAAACATGATGTGTGGTGTGGCATGAGAGTGCCATGGTCGGACATAGCAACAGTAACGAAGGGGATATTTGCGAAGGGTCAATTGTAACTTGTGCTGCCTTCACATGCTATCGGAATTATCGTAAATACAAGTTTCCTAATCAGAAATTAGATGTGAACGCTTCTCAAGTCCTATTTACTACTGGGAAACCCTGAAATAATTTTGATACCACAGTTTCCGAATTGGGCGGGCCATAAACTTTAAACATGGTGGAGGGGACAAACATTGCTGCTGTCAATGCTATTCTCACAACTACATCACTTTGTCTTGTCGCTAAAGTAGTGTATTTATAGGCTATACATGAACGATCATTTGAAGCATATTGTATGTTTTATAAACAATGAAATAAGCATGTATTTGACCGAAATTCCAGAATTGTCAGCAAACTGACTATCTAGCATTGAATGTTTATATGATTGTCAACCAATGGGTTGCTACATTTTATTCCTTCTGACAACTAAGCACTTGAATGCGACAAGCTCCTAATCACGACTTCATAAGTGGGAAATAGGAAATTTCCGATAGCACGTGAAGGCAGCATTAGGGCTGAAATGATTAGTTGACATTATCGACAACGTTGACAATAAAAAATTGTCGACAAATATTTTTGTTGTCGAGTAGTCGTTCTATCTCATATGAGCTAATGTAAGAGCCTGCAGTAATGCGGTTTGGCCAGTGTGGCGCTTTAGTGCACGACTGTAATTCAGCTCTACTGGATGCAATTCAAGAGAAGAACACACAGCCAGCGCTCGCTGTCCTCTGAATGACGAAATAAACACAACAAAAACTGACAGCAGTTTGAAAGTAGCAGTTCAGATCTGAGTTTAACGATGTGGATGTTTGCACGATATCTGCAGTTCGGTTCACCATTAAAGCAGTCATGTCACTTTTATTTATATAACGTTAGTATACTTTATGCAATAGATAGCCTTAAATCAAGCAGCTGCACAGTATTAAACATGATAAAGCAGAGTCAGTGAGTGTCGCTTTCAGTTACAATTACAACTTGATTTTCTGTTATACAGCAGCTCACCAGTGTGGAGCTAGCTAATGATAAAATATTTTTATTAGTGGGGGAAAAAAAAAAAAAAAATCATTAAAGTGATAGTTTGGTTTGCAGAGATCAAAGCTTGATCTAGCTCAGGATTGTTTTGATTATCATAACCATACAAGGTATTTTAAGAGAGATTATGTTGCAAATAAAATAGTTTCCAAAAATAAGCATCATATCACTTTATTTTGTTTCTTATCCATATGACATACTAAAGGAGATGTTAGGCCAAATGATGTCATTCAGTTACTTTTTCATATAGCTAATTAAATGTTGAATAAGAGAGTTTCTCTGTCTGTCATCTCATTTTGTGTGCCAAATATACACTACCAGTCAAAAGTTTCTGAACAGTAAGATTTTTAAAGTTTTTTTTTTTTAAATAAGTCTCTTCTGCTCACCAAGCCTGCATTTATTTTATCCAAAATACACCAAAAGCAGTAATATTGTGACATATTTGTACTATTTAAAATAACTGCTTTATATTTGAATATATTTTATGAACATAATTTAGTCCTGTGATCAAAGATGAATTTTCAGCATCATTGCTCCAGTGTTCAGTGTCACATGATCCTTCAGAAATCATTCTAATATGTTGATTTGCTGCTCAAGAAACATTTATTATCATCATCATCATCATCATCATCATCAATATTTAAAACAGTTGAGTACATTTTCTTCAGGATTCTTTGATGAATAGAAAGATCCAAAGATCAGCATTTATCTGAAATAAAAAGCTTTTTTAACATTATTCACTATACCATTATTATTATTTTTTTTTTTTTGGGAAAGAAATTATAGAAATTAATACTTTTATTTAGCAAGGATGCTTTCAGTTGATCAAAAGTGATGATAAAGACATTTATAATGTTACAAAAGATTTCTATTTCAGATAAATGCTATTCTTCTGAACTTTATATTGAGCAGCAAATCAGAATATTAAAATGATTTCTGAAGGATCACGTGACTGAAGTAATGATGGTAAAAATTCAGCTTTGAAATCACAGGAATAAATTACATTTTAAAATATATTCAAATAGAAAACAGTTATTTTAAATAGTAAAAATATTTCAAAATATTACTACTTTTGCTGTATTTTGGATCAAATAAATGCAGGCTTGGTAAGCAGAAGAGACTTCTTTAAAAACATTAAAAATCTTACTGTTCAAAAACTTGACTAGTAGTGTATCTATTTGTATAAATTAATAGTTTAATAATTGTAATTACATAATATGATTTTCAAAAGCTGAAGTGACCTTTATTTGTTATAATATGTATAACTCAGTATTTTAACTAATTGCAAAAGCTGAATAATCAATCAAAATCTACTGATTAATCATTAAAGTAATCGACGATTAGTCAATTAATCGTTCTAATAATTGTTAGATTAATCGATAATCAAAATAATCGTTTGCTGCAGCTCAAGGCAGCATTATAGTAAAGACAGAGCAACAATTTGTTCAGAAAACCACTGTTTAATAAAAAAGAAAAAGAAGCAATTTTATTTTTAGTTTCACCCCCATCTGCACCGAAACCGTACCAAATCTATCTATCTATCTATCTATCTATCTATCTATCTATCTATCTATCTATCTATCTATCTATCTATCTATCTATCTATCTATCTGTCTATCTGTCTATCTATCTATCTATTTATCTATCTATCTATCTGTCTATCTGTTTGTCTGTCTGTCTGTTTGTTTGTCTGTTTGTTTGTCTGTCTGTCTGTCTGTCTGTCTGTGATAGTGATGAGGTGTTTGTGTGAGTTATGCTGTGGTGTGATTTATGATTCAACTCTATTGTATCATTTTCTCAGGATGAGAGATGTTTGTCTGTGTGTGTGTGTGTGTGTGGGTGGGAGAGTTTAGAGTTGAGAGCTGAAGGTTTGTGGGTGACTTTGTGTTTGGGCTTGGCTCTGTTTCTGTTTGTGTTCATGTGGTCAGCAACATGCGGGTTCACTTATGTGCGTGTGTGTTTTTAGAGGACACCGTATCTGTGAGTGGGGATTCAATCTTTCAAGAAGACTATGAATTTCTTCAAAGCTCTCATTGTTTAAATATTAACAATATTTATGTATCTTTATCAGTCCACCTTCTCGTTCTGGAATCTCGTTGCCGAGCAACGGGATTACTGTGCTGGGAGGAGTTCGCTCTCGGTCTCCGTTGGCGACGTCGGGAGATTGGCCGCGTAGACAAGAAATGGAAGAGCTGAGTGAACGGACGACAAGTGCCTGCACCATGCAGGACAATGACATTCACACCACTGCCGACCCGGACAACATCACACTCCGGTAAGAGAGACTGACAATAGAAGTTCATTTGTACTTTATTTAAAATCTATTTTTTAATGTGTAACTTGAATAACTTCATAGACTGTATGCATTTATATATTTTAAAACAGCATTTGGATTTTATGTTTAAATATATGTAACAGAAAAAAAATAATATATATATATATATATATATATATATATATATATATATATATATATATATATATATATATATATATATATATAATATTCATATATTTATTAAATATTCATATATTAATGCATTGTTTTGTTTAGGTTAAAATAAATATGTATATGTATACAGGGAATGTACACTTTTTTACATTTTTAATCAGGTTTTTTTTTTGCAGTTTATTTACTGTAAACAGTCCTGCTGTGAGACAAATAAGTTAAAAGTAAAAATAACCTCTTAATTAATATGATCTCATAAAACTTGTCAAAAATTGTGCAAAAATCATATACTTGTAGTGACTGCTGTCACTGTTTAAAATGAATATATATATATGCATGCAGTATTTGTTATATATGCATAGTTGCATGTATATAGCTTATTTATGCACTTCCATTAGCTTGTACAGTATGTTCATTTTTGTCGTTTGCATGCGGGGACATGTGCTGTCTGACTCAAATACTACTCACACGACTCTGCTGATGGATTTGACTTATTTAGGTCTGTCAGGGTTAAAATGTAATAAACCTAAATGGGAATTAAAATGTGAGGAACCAATATTCCCCTCATTTAGAAACATAAGTAGGACTTAAAACAGCTGAAGGGTGTTTTGAGAGCTGGCTGACGTGTTCTCATTTTGGCACACACACACACACACACACATTTCCTCTTATCTTTGCTAGTCACTCATTTTTAGGGTTTTTTTCTGTTTCAGGCTGGTGAGGAATGGTGACAGTCCGCAGAAGATAGCAGTAGAGAATTCCTGCCGCAATCTCAACATTGTGAAGAGTGTTGGTGAGTGAACAAAACACTCACACGCAGGAAGAGATGGAGACCGATGTGCTGTAACAATGCATGCTAAATTTTGTGCCTCAAGTTGAACCGTGTAGGCAACTTTATTTGCAGTTGAATTTACAGCATGGATGTTCTGGATGTGTACGAGACGTGAGTGTGTGTTCGTGTGTGTAGGATGAAGGCAGGTGGAGTGTGTGGGTGATGTCTTTTGAAATATATGCTGGAATAACAGCAAGAGAGAGTTATCCACTTTCTTCGCCAATGCAACATCATTTTATATCATCTCTATTTCCCTCATCATCTGTCTATTTCTCTCTCCTGTATCTGCATCCAAGTCTCTCTTCTCTTCACTTATTTCCACTTCCTGTGTTCTCCTCCTCTTTCTTTTGTCCTCTTCTTCTGTCAACATCTTATTTCTGTTTCTGTTTCTCTATTGTATGCTCTTCTCATTTCTTTGCTCATCTCCTGTCATTTTGTTGCATTTATTGTTCTTCTATTTGTCTTGTGTGGTCCATTTTCTTGTTGTTTTTCATCTCTTCTCATCTGGCATGTCTCATCTCCTTTTTTTCTCTTCTTTTTATTTTATTTGTCTCGTTTCATCAGTTGTCATGTCTTGTTGTCTATTATAATTTTGTCTTATCACCTTGATTTCTCCTTGATTTTTTTTTTTTTTTTTAAATATTACAGAGAGAGAGAGAGAGAAAATCAGGAGAAATCAAGAATATATATTCCTAATATGTTAAATTGTATATATTTAAAATATATTCAATAATTTATATAAATTTCAAATTAAAATGTAAGTCAAAAACATATTTTAAAAATACATTTTATGTAAATATATAAAAGCTTCAGGAGAAATCAGGAATATATGTTATATGTTAAATACATGTGTATTGAATATATTTAGTAATTTATGTATTTTAATTTAAAAAGTACATCCAAAATATATTTAAAAAATACATTTTATGTAAATACACAAAAAATACTAGGAAAAGTCTGTAATATATACTCATAATATATATTCAGTATATCTGTTTTGAATATATTATATTATATTTTAAATTAAAATGTATGTCCAAAATATATTTTAAAAATACTTTTTATATAAGTATTCGAAAAGAAACCAAAAATATACCAGGAGAAATCATGAATATATATTTATAATATGTTAAATATATCTGTTTTGTAATTTATTTTAAAATTAAATTAATGTCCAAAATATATTTTATAAATATATTGTATTTAACTATACAAAACGCAAATCTTTTTCAAAAGAAATCAGGAATGCACATTCATAATATATGTTAATAATGGAAATTTAGCTATACTTATTTATAATTCCTGTCATTTTATCATTATTTAACATTTATCATCTATCAGTGTCTCTTCTCACTCGTCTGATCTCTTTTCATCTATAATCATTTTCTCTTCTCTTCTCTTCTCTTCTCTTCTCTTCTCTTCTCTTCTCTTCTCTTCTCTTCTCTTCTCTTCTCTTCACACGCTCTCTGTTATATAAGTGACTGTGCTGAACACCCACCTGAAGGTCTTGTTGAATGTGAATACAGGACATTATGCAACTGCTTTTCTCTGTAAAAGTCACCCTTTTGAGAAGCGGACAAATGCACATATATATGCAGTATACACATGCTGTTATCATGTAGACGCTCAGACAGGTAAAGACTGAGTGAATGTGAGGTATTCCTGATCAGCAGCTTGCAACAATTCATATTTTCAGGGCTTGAGGAGCCTGCAGTAAACTTGCACAACTTTGTCAAAGAGGTTCAAAGGGCTGTTCTGACTGATGCATTTCTGCTGACTGAGTTATGCTCGACTGCTAAAACTAAAAACTCACATGAGATAAATATTCCAGTCGTATCCAGCCTTCAGTTTACTCAGGAAAGTACATTTTTAGCATGATTTGAGATATTTATTTATAAATATGTGATATTACTGTCTTCAGTTTTTATTATTGATATGTAATATGTTATTGTAAGTTTAGGAGATTTTAGTCTTTCCACATTCAAGCAAATGTGGCATTATATTAGTGTTAACTATAAAGCTTAAATAATATAAAATATAAATATTAGATTAGAAACAAAATGTTGCCTTGGCAAATAACTGAAAATAAGCTGAAAGGCTAAAATTGCTAAAATTGAAACTGAAATAAAATAAAAGCTGAATAGACATTTAAAAAATAATAAGAAACTAAAATAAATTATGAAAGCAGATAAAAAAATTACTAAAACTTAAACTAAAATTAGAACGAAAACTGAGATATGTATATGAAACAAAAGCTGATTTAAAATTTAAATACATTTTATAATAGTATGTACATAATACTAAAATAATATTTATATAAATCCTACCTAGAAAATACCTTCCCTGGCGACTAGTCTTAAAGTGAATTCAGTTTAGATCACATGACCAGCAGTGCTTTGCAAGTTAATAAACAAAAGTTTCAAACATACTGCACTTACATTGAACTCAGTCAATTTGTAAGAGGCTCATGCTGCCATATTGGATGTTTAGAAATGTGAATGCAAAACATGCATTTACTGTAGTGCGCTTTTAACGTCTATATTGTCATATGTGATAAAAGATCTGTGTTTGAAAAATATTGTCCTTCCGAATCATCATTCTGTGCTGTTATATGTGTTTGTGTCCAGCTGTTTTGTATCAAGAGTACCGCGACACCTCTAAGCAGCAGGAGATCGAGCAGCGTCGACAGAGAGATGGGCTTCCGACTGCAGGGTCAGGGGTCACGGCTGCGCCTGCGTTGCAGCTGCAGCTAAGAAACAGTACGCATTCACTGAGCCTCTGGCAAAACCTGGAGGCTGTGAAAGACAGTGGACTACTGAAGACACTAGAGCCAAAGGAAATCATACTGCAGGAGGTGGGACACATGCTTTGAACTGACAAGTGTATAAAAATGTTACATACACTACTATTTAAAAGTCTCTTATGCTCACCAAAGCTGTATTTATTTGAATAAAAATACAGTAGAAACAGAAATATTTTGAAATATTATTACAATTTAAAATAACCATTTTCTGTTTGAATATTTTTTTTAAATGTAATTTATTCCTGTGATCAAAGCTAAATTTTCAGCATCATTACTCCAGTCCTCAGTGTCATATGATCCTTGAGAAGTCAGTCTAATATGCTGATCTGATACTCATTAAACATTTCTTATTATTATTAATGTTGAAAACAGATGTGCTGCGTAATATATTTTATGGAAACCTTGTTACTTTTTTTCAGGATTCTGTCATGACTAAAAAGTTCAAAAGAACAGCATTTATTTGAAACATTGCATGTCTTTACTGAGACTTTTGATGAATTTAAGGCCTTCTTAAAAAAACTGTATTGACTCCAAGCTTTTGAACAGTATGTGCTAACAGCAAAAACATTCGGCAATAGCAGTGCACATTAATTGAACGTGTCTCTGTCTCTTTCTGTAGGCCATGTTTGAACTGGTGTCCTCTGAGGCGTCATACTACAAAAGCCTGGAGCTGCTGGAGACCCACTTTCTACGAAACCCTCTGCTTGTCAACACCTTGAGTCAGTCTGACATGCACTTCCTGTTCTCCAACATTGAGGACATCATGAAGGCAAGCGAGAGGTGTGTGTTTGTGGGGGAACTTATGCGGTCAGCAATCAGTTTGTTACATTTGTGGTTTCCCATTGCCAATCTTGTCCAATTTAATGTTTCTGTTTTCTGAAGGAGGCCAACAGGGCAAAAATGTTTAGCAACATTTGCCTAGACCACAGTGTTTTTTTCTCATCATAAAATTTTGAGTGGCAGCATTAGCATTATTAGTTCTCATAAAGCAAAAAAGAATGTATTTTATGTTAAAATATACAAAATGCTGTCAAAAATATATCAGGAGGAATCAAGAATATAAATACATATATGTTAATATATTTTGTACTTTATTTAAAATCATAATATATGTACAAAATATAGTTTTAAAATACATTTTATATGAATATACAAAAAACAGCCCAAGACATATTCATTGAAATTAAGAAAATATGTTAAAATGTTAACATATATTAAATATTGAATGTATTTAATAATGTAAATCAAAATATATGTCCAAAATATAGTTTTAAAATACATTTCAAATGAATATAGCCAAAATATATCAGGCAAAATGAGAAAAATATATTCTTAATATTTGCTATAATGTATCTATTTTTTTTATTATTAATATTTATATATTTTTTAAATCAAAATACATGTTCAAAATAGATTGTAAAGATACATTTTATAAAAATATATATATATATATAATAAAGCCAAACATATATCAGGAGAAATCTGGAAAAAATATTTATAATATCTGCTAAAATATATCTGTTTTGAAAATATGTAGTAATTTATGTATTTCAAATAAATAAATTAATTAATTAAAAAACAATAATAAAAATACATTTAATAAAAAAAAATAGTTGCTTTTTCTGTGTGTAGTCACATATTATGACATCTGCCTTTACTAATCCAATAAATAGCCTTCAAATTTTTTATGTAGTTTAAACTTGTTTTGTCTCACAGTCAGTATTAATAATCTTGCTTCAATCATATTTCAGAAGTGAAACTTCCTCCCATTCACCTTGATACCCATTATTGCCCACAGGCTAAAATTAAAGTGTTGGTGCGATTTGATTCCAGTCAGCTAGCTTTATAGCATGCAAATCCACCCACTAATGCGATTATTCATGCGCATGAGTCAGGAGGAGCTCGGCCCTTCCAAACCTGCTCTTGAACAGTGAAGAACATTGGATTACAAGATTGATTTGAGTTTCTTTCTTATATAAGATGTGTTTGTTGTGCACAGCTAAGCTAATGAGCTCAAGCTAAAGTTTCTGGAAAGAGAAATGTTTAATTTCTGCATCACTAGTGGCACTAAACAAAATTGGCCAGATGTATACTAATGCTAGTGGATTTTCGAAGTTGTTGCCCAATGCAAGCTTTTTGGTTAGGTTTGTTTGATGTACATATATTTAGCTAGATGCTAACATTTACATGCAAATGTAAACAGTATGTACTTTTCCCATTGCCACTGAACTACATGTCTTAATTGCATATACAAAATGTCACACAGCCATAATATTGTTGTCTAATGGTGATGACCTCATATTTTCCTCAGGTTCCTCATGGATCTGGAGCACAGGATCGAAGAGTCCATCCTGATCTCAGACGTGTGCGACATCGTTCATTTTCACGCTGTTAACCACTTCCAAGTCTTCATCAGCTATGTCATCAACCAGGCGTACCAGGAGAAGAACTACCGACGGATACTGTAAGAAAATTTCTTATCTGTGCATATGAAAATGGGAAATATTTAATTAGTAATTATAGGTCAGATATGTCTATTTGTCAGATAGGAGGGACATTTTTGGTGTGCTGTTCCAAAACAATCACCATACAGTCACAAAATACATAAAAGCATGTGAATGCAAATAAATCTATAGCTGGTCAATTTTGAGATTATGGGATTATGGGAGATTGCTTACATAATGTGTCATCTTTCAGAATAGTGGATAGAAAATATCCAAAATACACATTTAAATGTTTTTTTTTTTTTTTTTTTTGCACGTTATCTATTTGTTTTTATGAGTTTTTTTTCTCATGCAGTAAACCAGAAAAAGCATTTTTTTCTAGCTGTTGACAGTATTTTCCAACCTGGTCTCATGATGAAAATGAACCTCTGGGAACTTTTTTGCAAGATGTGAAATAGGTACCGCCATGTACGTTTCGATGTGAAATGTCCACTGCGTGGCACTAAAAGAGTGTTCAGTTTTTTTCCCTGGAACAGATGAACGTACATATGGTACATTTTATGTGACACTGGTTTTGTAGGCATCATTGCAGTTTTGACTTGAAATGTCCATTGAGTGGCGCTATAAGTCTAATGCTCTGTGACGTTTTAAAATAATGTACCATCTGCGCTACACCTAAACTTACCTGATAGTATGAACAAAAGTGAATGTGATGTAAAAACGCAATCGCAAGCATGCTGTTTTAGCTTTATCTCTCATTTCTTTCATTGTGAATCATGTTTTTGACAGGATTCGTACCCAAGGATTCCGCATCGTAAGTCCAATTTCATGCCGGCTGAGCTACTGAGCAAGCTTGTTACGTCCGGAAAGTGAAACATATAGAGCTGTAATCATAACTGTGTATGAAAACGATTACAAGCGCTTGCTGTTTTACCGCCTCTAGTGTTCATTTCTGTTGGAAACTGCAGTGATATGTACTTATTGGTACGTATTTCGTGTCTTGCGAAAAAGTTCACCGAGGTACGTTTTTGTCATGAGATCAGATTTTCTGTCCTCTCTGTAAAAACCTTTAACTTTAATGAAACAAGAATTTTGAACCTGATTTCATCCAGTATTCAAATTGCCGTTCTGAAATTTTCTGCCAATTAGTGCATATTTAATGAGACATTGTCTCATTTGCATATTAAAACAACATTTCAGAAAGCTTGTAATGCAAAACAATTGTCTTAAAGTACTGTGACTAATCAACTGGGTGAAAGTTTGGTTATATCTATTAGTTCAAATTTAGTTAATCGGTAACATTTTACAATAAGGTTTCATTTGTTAAAATTAGTTACGTATATTATTTAACATGAACAATACTTATATATCATTAGTTATTCAAAGTGTTAAGTTCAACATTTACTAATATGAAAAGTTAATAACATTTAACAAAGGTTAAAAATGCTGTAAAAATACATGGTTAGTTCATGTTAGTTCATGCATTAACTAGTTAACAAACGAGATCTTATTGTACAATGCTACCAGTTAATTTTTAGTTAAAAAGAGTTACTTGGTCAACCAGTTTCACCATGCATATCAACCAGCGGAATTTGGCTGGTGAACAACTAAACTAACATGAAGATTACTTCTGGTCCGAAATGCTTTCTTTGTCTTTGTGCGTAATAAGCTTTAGAATATAAGAGTATTTCCTTGTTTGTGTCGTAACCAAAACGCATGACGTTGTATGTGATGTCTTGTAATTAAATATGACACAGTGACTTGACTTGACTGGTGGGTGTGGCTCAAGGAACAACAACAGCAATGTATCAATGTGTCACCTGCAGTCTTCCCACGCTTCCTTCACTTAGTGAAATTCCATGACAGATTTATTCAAGTGCTCATGTGACTATTCACTTGCCCTCATGCTGTCCCAAACCTGTATTTTCTTGTATAGAACTCAAAAGCTGGATTATTGATAGCGTGAAAGTGTTTCATGCAACATAAATCAATTCTTCTGAAGTCATACGATAGCTTTGCATGAGTGTTATTGATTGTGGGTGTGTACAGTACATGTGGGGTATTTTCAGGACAGGGAGGGACAGTAGTGTGCTTTTGTTGTGTAAATCAACTAGTCTGCATGCATGTTCAGTGTCTCCACAGACCAGCTGTCTACCTGGATTCTAGCCTGAGGCTTCTGATGTGTTGTGTAAGGGTTTGTGTAGGTGCTTTCATGATGTGTGTTTGTGAGCGTGTAAAGCTCTTGGGACTTTCTGCCCATTGGCCTGTGGAGTTTCAGTGCTTTCCATTCCTGTTCAGATTAGGGTTAAAACCAGTCTGTGAGTGTGAGTGCATTACGTTCATAACAGCAGCTAGGCTGTCCATCAGAAACAAGGATGTTTTGTTGTTTTTAAACCACAGAGGTTCATAAAGATAAACTGTAACCTCATTATCCATCTTCCTGCTTTGTGACCTAGTCATAAGTTCATTGTGTTGTCCTAGAGGCAATAACTTGCTAAATACTAATTATATTTATATTTATAACAATTAATTTTATATTTAAGCAGCGTATGTAAAATAAATAAGTCATTTAATGGAAATGCAGCTATCCAAACTCATTTCTCTTGTGCAGTCAAAGTGCATTCCTAAACGTCATTCTAAGCCACTTTCTGAATAGGCCACCTGCTGGAAAAGAGGCTAAACTGCACATTTTTGTCAAAAATCTGTGTGGAATATTAGGCTATGTATCTAATATCATACTAAAATGCTAGTCAGACTGTCTCTGCAGTATATACTATGCTATTCACACTATCTAAAGTTTCTGTATGCAGAGAATTATCTAGTACGTTTGGCAAAATCAGGGGTCTATGTGCCATATATAACAGATTAGAAGCACACTACTATCCCATAATGCAATGTGTGAGATAAAGGAATCAGAAGTAAAACCAGTCACAATTTTTTTTTTTTTTTTTTTTTTTTTAAAATCACTGTAGTTATTCATTATTTGATTAGACTGCCATAAGTTTAGACACTTTTATACACAATGAAATAAAAAATGCCACATGTGAGGGCTTGTTTTTATTATAATAGGCAATAAACAGTACTGTACTCAGTAAGTAGTATGCTCATATCATTTCGCCTCGGGCCGTTGAACATGACACTAACTGAAATTGAAATGTGCATTTATGCAAATTATTTTGGAGAGATAAAGTACACAATCTGCATTTGAATATCTGATCTATGTTGAGTTTCACCTATAAACCATAACCATTCCCAACTTTGTTGTGGTTTTACTTTTGGTTGTGGACTGTAAATATAATCTAACAGCAATATGCAAAGCAGTTTCATCTGACAGCAATTAAACAAAAATATGTTGTCTGCCAGGAGAAAGTGAGCACACCTATTGACAAGAAACCACATGATTTGAAGCATTATGTAAAAGTGACAAACAAAAATTGTAATGCATCCAAGTAGAAACTATAGTAAGTAACATTAACTTTATTATTTCAGCAATACAGTAATACAGATGTACTGTCTGTACAGTTGATCAGCTGTTTAGAATTAGGACAAGAATCTTTTGAATCAGTTATTTTCAATGAATCAGGAAAGAATGATTTGAGTCACTCCTTTTTAGTAAATCAAGGTTTAAGGGACAAACATTGTGCATTATGATCTATGTGCTTGTTTGCAGCTTGGATCTCATATATGCATACTCTCTTACGCTCTCTTTTTTGTTCTATAGTATGTATTTTAGCTAGCTACTTTTTGTGTAGCTTGCCTATCGCTGCCTCTTTGTTATACAGTTGCAGGCTATATTTGCATTAACACACTACATAAATGTCTGTATGTTTTTTTCAGACAAGAAAACGCTCTTTTTCGAGAGAATATGTCCATTTTGGAGAATCAGGCAAAAGTGAAGGGCCTCTCGTTTACTTCCTTTCTCATCCTACCTTTCCAGCGAATCACACGACTCAAGCTACTTGTCCAGGTAAGCGTCAGCCAATTGGAAGTCTTGAATAACTTGTGCAGGGAATGAGTAAACCAATCAAATATCTTAGAATTAGCTCAGTAACATAAGTCTGTCTTTATCAAAACTGCTTATTTTTGTTCCAGAATATTCTGAAGAAGGTAGAGGAAAATTCTGAGAGAGAAAAGACTGCAATATTAGCTCATCAAGAGTTGGAAAGGGTGAGTTTGTGTGTGTGTGTGTTTTGATTCCAGGGTGTGGTAATGAGTCTTGTTATTAGTAAGTCTCATTGTCTCTGGACTTTCACCTGTCAAGCACGTCTTACACTGTTGTTCGTGGTACCAAGGTTACCGCGCCACACCTCTTGTCACTGACTTTAACAGCTGTGAGGTGGAATACTGCTTTTGTTCTTAATTATTTTCTTTAAACATTTTAAAGCGATTACTGCAGTATTCACGTCATGTTGGAATTAACGTAAGTGCGATTCAACTGCTATTCAAGTCCTCAGTCTCAAATTATTTGCTGTTATGGCAACAATCACAATGCCATGTAGAGATTTGTTGTGCTTGTTTACAGGAAATACATAATTACTAAATTAATTCACCACCATATGCTTTTACAAAATATTTAACAACAAAAACTGCATCAATTATGGCTAGTTTAGAAATATTTCTAATATTATACAGTAAATTATGGAATATATGATATTTAGTTTATTTATATTGTTATAAAATGTCATAATAAATCATATAAAATAATATATATTTTTTATTTGTTAGAAAATAATTATTCTTAAAATAATACAATATATATAATATTTGTTATTTATATTGTGAAATAAGTAATGTAATACTAATGTATAATGTTTCTTTTATTTTTTATATTTTAGTATTTTAATATTTAATATTTTTATTTATAATTATTAATTATATTATAAAGTCATGTAGGCCTAATAATAAATAAATTTAATCTGTCCTGAGTTGAATTAGTGTGTTTCTTTGCAAATTATTTGCTGTTTTGGCAACAATCACTTTGCCAAAATGTATCCATCTGCTGGTTTGTTATGGTTGTTGACAGGAAATACATCAACATTTACCACTATATGCTTTTGAAAAATAAAAATAAACAATAAAAAGTGCATCATTTACCACTAGAGCATAAAATAGCATACGATAAATAGAAATGCATCATGTGTACAAACACCTGACTACCCTTAACCTTTTAAGGCTGTTGCCATTTTGGTGTGGTTGTTTTGTACATGACTTCACAACACTTTCTATTTTATGAATTCGCCGAAGATGCAAAATGTTTTTACTGCCGAACTTATGATTCTGATATGTTAACACAATCAAGACACTTCAGTGGGTCTCAGTAAAACCGACTCAGAAGACCTCAAGGAAAAGTTTACATCCCAGAGGTCATCTACAGTTTGCTCATTTATAAAGATTTGTTAAACATCTGGTAAACAAACAGCTGATACTTGAACTCCAAGTTGAAGTGAAACTTAAAAGTTTTATTTAGTCAAACTTGTTCTTGTGTGTGGGAGTATGTTTTTCTAATTGTGATGACAACATTTCTGAGGGAATAGTAAAACCTGATGAACTGGAGATGTTCCCACAAGGAAATCAGTTTTAAAAATGGGTTTAATAATGATCTAATTTGTATTTAAAAATACATAAAGTTGTATTTCAAGGTTATGGTGAATATGTGGGTTAGTGTACAGTGCTTATAATTAGCTCTTATTAAAATAGAAGTGAATTGGAAATTCCCATAAAGATATTAATGTACACGTGGGTGTGTGTTTGTCGCTCTCAGATTGTGAAGGAGTGCAATGAAGGCGTGAGGAAGATGAGTCGCACTGAGGAGCTGATCAGCATCGAGAAAACACTTGAATTCAAGTCAAAGGTATTAAAAGACTAAAGATGTTGTGCCGTAACCCTGAACACACTCTTCTACTGTACTTAAAGGAACAGTTCATCAAAAAATGTCATTTATTCATCTCATTCCAAACCCATGTGACTTACTTTCTTCTATTGAACAAAAAGGAGATATTTAGCAGACCATTTTCCATACAATGAGATTAAATAGGGACTGGTGACTGTCAAGTGTTAAAAAAGACAAAAAAGCTATAAAATATGCTAATACACTATTAAAAAAATTCTTGTTTTACAAGAAAATACCTTTTCAGTCTTTCAGCTTCAAAATTTCACATTTAAGTCAATGTTACTTGTCGTTTCTTTGTAATTATTTGTAAAATTTACTAGCGATTGAGTGAAAATTCTTTCAAATTAAATCCTACACCAATTTTTTTCAGTGTAGTGTTTTGTTTTATTTACCAGTATTTTGCATTATTTCAGAATGTAATAATAAAATGAGATTCATACACCAATGCAATTTTTTCTATCAGCAATGCATAACAATGCAAATTTTGATCCAGTTTGACTATTCAGATGCATTATATTTGATGAAAATACGGTAATGGCTGTATGTGATTAACTAAATAAAATTTGTCATTGTGCGCTAAAAATAGTTTCTAGCTCTTATTTGCATTTGTTGACTCAAATATGATGTATCTCATGCAATTATGATACATATGAGAATGTCAAATGTAGTGACATTAAAAACACATCTTCTATTCATTCCAATGCATTTTCATGCTATAAAAATGAGCAATGTGAACATTCTGTTTAATATCTACTTTTTTGTTCAATGTAAAATAGTCATTTGGGTTTGGAACAACATGAGGGTGAGTAAATGATCACATAAATTTCATTTTTTGTGTGTACTATCCCTTTAATTGTTTTAAGAGCTCTTGGTAAGAAGTCTGTACTCGTGTGTCAGAGTGAAACCTTCATCTTTATACACCCCTTAAGTGCAGTTCTGTTCTCGTTTGCAGTCAGTGCCGGTGATTTCTCACTCTCGCTGGCTCCTGAAGAAGGGTGAGGTGCAGCAGATGTCCGGGCCCAAGAGCACTAGGACCATGCGCAGCCGCAAGCTCTACCACCCCATTTACCTGTTCCTGTTCAATAACCTGCTGCTCATCACCAAACGCAGCTCCAGGTCTGTGACATCATCAGCTACACTTCACGATATCATCAGTCGCTCATAATAAACGGAATGATATTGTCTGTTGGTGTGGACATTAATATTGTAAAATAAATTATATAATTCTATAATATATAATGTTTATTTTATTTGTAATATTATATAATAAGTAAGGTAATAATAATTATATTATGTTTAAAATATATTCAGTCATTATAATGAAATTCTGTATAATAATTAATATAATTCTAATTATTATAAATGAAATAATTATAATAATAAATAAAATATATAACATTTCATTTATAATATTGTAAAATAAAAACTATAATAAATAATACAATATTATATATATAACATTTTAAGTATATTGAAAAATACTATAATATTTTAATTAATTGTTAGAAATTATAATAAAAAATATTTAATTTTGTTTTCATTTGTTGTGAGTTAAAGTGTATTTAATTTTAGAATCCACGCAAAACAGAATGATAATATCCATTAGTGTGGACACTAATATAGTTATTGTTATTGGCCTTTATTTTACAAACAAATGTACTCAAAAATTATATATATATATATATATATATATATATATATATATATTTATTTATTTATTTATTTTTGTCCATTAATGATTTGTTGATATTGACTGTCGAAAGATGAATGAATGAATGAATGCTAAATGCTAAATGTTGTCTGAATAATGTACTTGACTGATATTTTCTCACTGGTCTCACTCTCCAATTATTATGTTTTATTATGTATTATGTTTGTTTTTGCTAAAAATTTTTACATGTGTGTTTCAGTGGAGAGAAGTACCAGGTTCTGGACTCTTGCAGTCGCTCCATGCTGAGGACTGAAGACCTGGAGGACCAAGGTCAGATGCTGGCCTGTGTGTTTGTGCTGAAACTGCTGGAGAACCAGGAGGACAGAGAAGTCAGCTACATGCTCAAGACAGAAAGCATGTGAGAACGAAGTTCTAAACCGTTATCATAAAGATTACAGTACATATTTGCTTTGTGCACTAATGGCACTCTGAATGTTTACAGAAGCGATAAACTACGCTGGATATATGCTTTGACTCCAAACCGCCGTACGAGATTCCTCTCAACCAGCACTCACCAACCAGGTACATCACATATATGCCTGCACACCCTATGTAGCATACCACTATCCCATGAGATTGATTCTGAAGAAACATATATCTTGAATGCACTTTGGTTTGATAAAAAGCTCAAGCTTCTAAATGTAAAAATGGGGTATGTTTGGTGTCTGAATCAGACAAGATAAATCCCATCTGTATTTGTCATAATTAGACAGTTTCCATTTCTGTCATCATATTAGTTTGCTCTGTAATTGGTCCAAAATCCCATTACTCAGTCTTATTCCTTCTCTATTTATCATCTTTTACTGTCCTATTTCTCCTTGTCCTATTAAATAAATGACATAAAAGACTATTTTATTGTTACATTTTATTTCCAATAAAATAAATAATAGAATAATAAATAATATGAATATATTATTATTTTTTCTAATATTATACAGTAAATAATATAGCATGTAATGTTTATTTTTTTTATAGCAATATAAAAGAATCTAATAGTAATATATATATTTATATATCATTTGTATTTATAATATGACATAATGTAATGTGAAGAAAAATATTTATTTACTTTATAATATCATAAAATAATATATATTTATTTTTTTCGTTTTCTAACATTATAAAATAAATATTATAATATTATATATTTTTAAATATATCTTTATAAAACAATGTAATAATAATATGAATATTCATTTACTATATCATTAGATTATTTTAATATTATAAAAAATTTTATATTATAATATTAGAAAACTGAAACAAATATTACATATTAAAAAATTAAATATTAGAAATACTATTAGAAATAATATACTAATGCAATATGTCCTATTTATTTTATTTTTCTAATAATGTAATATAATTTTATTTATAATATTATTAAATAATGTAATACATTTTTTTTTTATTTGATTCTATTTTATTTTATTTTATTGACTTGAATTAGTGTGTTTCTTTGTATCTGGGTGCAGTATGATTTATTGTTTTTCTGGTGCATGTCAGATTCTCCACAGGTTCAGTGTATCCAGTCCTACTCCTCTCAGGAACCTGATGAGCTCTCTGTAGAAATGGCTGATGTGCTGCACATTCTGGAGTGTACCGATGATGGTAAGAGATCACAAACACATTGACAACTAGACGTCTTTAAAATCAGTCAATGTTTGCCTCAAATAAAAGACTTGCAATAAGCCATGCAACTTCATCAGACGTTGCTTTTTTTGGCTAGACCAGGTCTGTGTCTTTCATTTCTGCATCATCTGCTGTCATTTGCATGAACTTGTCTCTCTCGCTATGTTGCTTCCTTTCCTCTGTTCTGTTTTATTATTTTTGTGACATGTCCTTCCTGTTTTTCTTCTCTTTAATGGCATATCCGTCTCTCACCCTCAGGATGGATGTTGGGTGAAAGGTTGCATGACGGCGAGCGAGGCTGGTTCCCCATCCGCGTGGTGGAGAGGATCATGAGCGCAGAAGTTCGGGCTCAGAACCTTAAAGAGTGTCAGCGGATCCAGCAGGCTCAGGAAGGAGCGCAGGGGGCCAGAGCCGCCTCCAGGGGGCGGCGCCCAGCCAAAAGCCCCCAATACACTCCCACCTGGACTGACCTGTAGATAAGGAGCAAGAAATGACATCGCAAAACCACCACAACCATCCTACGTTCTCCTAATTCCTGACCCGCAAGTGGCGCCCCTAGATGTAGCGGCGGACCGATAGTCATTCTGTGTCCGGTGTTTTATTGAATACGTGTCTGGCATCACACTGAGGACTCGACAGTGTCGTGGAAGAGCTCTTGCACTATAAGCACTTGTGTTTTTGAATCGCTGCTTCCATACAGTCCTAACACGCTGTTAGCATGAAGGATTTCAACTTCCGCAATCACACACGGGACTACTTTTTTGATGCATATAAGGTGAAGGAAAATAAACTCTACATCAGGACTTTTGTAAAGTCGTAATGCTTCTCTGGAAAAGGAATGTATTAATGTGCATGGTCACACCTTACTGACATTACAGGTTTGTGTTTTTAAACTAACCTCTGAGGACAAAGAGGATGTACTGTACCACACGGAGCTCATTCTCCTCCCATCCACTTGAAGAACAAAACAATATAAGAGAGAAAATGAACAAAGATAATCAAATGTATGGCATTTTGAATGCAATTTTTTGGGAACATGGAGGTAAAAAATGCAGATGAAGAACGCTGAGGCGTTTTTTGTACGTGCTGCATGAAAGTGTGTGTACACACACACATTAAACAATGTTTTCCCACACAAACACACTACACACAAGATAGTAATGTTGTTAACCGTGTCCTAACCAGATGCAACATAGTAACCTTCCAGCAACAAGCCATTTGTCCATATTGAAAGCGAAAATGCTCAGTAAATATAAACAAAGTTTAATATTAACTAATCTTTGATACAGACAATCACCTGTTTGTTTGGATGCACAAACAATTAAAATATTATATTATCATTACTAATTTTATATATATATATATATATATATATATATATATATACACACATATATAGGATTTAAGAAGCACAATTTACCATACTCTTATTGTCATTTTTGGAGGTTTTTTGAGAGAGATTTTGGTCTTTGGTCCACAAGTGTGTGTGTATATATATATATATATATATATATATATATATATATATATATATATATAGTAAATATGATATGCAAAATGCATTACTACAAAATGATTTCTAACAAGATGGCTGCTGTGAACTGACTTGCCTTAAAGGGATAGTTCAACATCCATTCATCCATCCATCCAAAAACATCCATTTACCAAGAATAGATGCTTTTGTCATTTTATTATTTGAATCTGGTTTGGACACGGTTTAACAATCTTTGCCAAGAGAGAATGTAACTTCCATGAGAGTCGAGTCTTGCTGCTCGGCTGGAGTAGGTGTTTTATAGTTGTGTGCATGTTCATATGAAGACCTCTCATGTTCAAAAATGTGGTAAAGAGTTGTTGCCAAATAATTACCCCATTTCATTTTGTAAAAAGATAATTTATTGTTGATGAAAATAAATCTTGAATGTTGAGACCTTGTCATCTCCGTCTCACCTCATCTAATAAATGACAACCCCCCGCTTTCTGTAAGAAATGTGTTCATTTCAAGTTTGTCTGTCTGTAATGTGACGTATAGATATTCAATGAGGAAAAATAAATGTAAGGTAGAACTTGATTTTATCCATCAGGAATTCTTTGAATCATGAAAAGTGCCTCTGTGTGACTGATGAGGAAAGGCACTTTTTAATGGCAGCCAAAAATGTAATTAACTTTATTATAGTTAGTATATGTAGACAGAGCAAGCCAGAATGCTCTAGCAAATGATTATGAAGCTTTTTTTAATTCATTCTGCACCAGTGAATTGTTCCACAATTACTAGTGACCAAGAACATCATGTTAAATTTAACAGCACATTACAGACTGATTACTAGTAGTGGTAGAATAAAGTTCTAAAATAAATAAAATAAAACTAAAACTAAATAATAAAACTAAAATAAAGTTCCCTGGGTTTTGCTTAAATGATGCTCCCTTGCAGATGAAGATGAAAGTGATATATAGCCAACTGCAGATATACATATTTAGTCAGCTTTGCAGGTCACATGAGTAAATTCCACTTTGGTAAGTCTAGATAAGCAAACTATTTTAGATAGAAAGATATGGCTGATTTCTCAAGCATCACAGCTAGTAAAAACATGCTGGGTGACATTACAACAACTTATTTTCACTGTATGATAAGGAATTTTGAATATTGTTAGATGGAGATAAAGTTTACCTAAAAGTAGGTATTTGCATGCTTTGTCATCAGGTTATGAGATAAACCAAGAGCATGATCTTTTATTATACTCTGTATAAATTGCAGAAAAAAAAATATGGTTACAAAGTAGTTGCACTGGATTTATTTATTTATTTGAAAAACGTTAGTTGCCAAATGTCAGATGCCAAAATAAAAAAAAAACAGCCTTCATATTAGCTTAACAGCTTTATAGTCAAGCTTTGTGCTGAGAAAAAGTAGTTGAGCTGAGATGCTCTAATGACAACTAACGGTAAGAGAATATAAATGCAGCTGTGCAACTTTGTGCAATCAGTGATTCAAAAGACCATTAACAAATGAATTAATCTATATCACATTTTAGACATGACTTACAGCTCGCATTTACTGGAGAAACATTAGTATTGCCTCCGTTTAAAAATGATTCATATTAAGAAAAACGTTTATGGACGGGTTACTAACATTTTCTGTTGTATTCATCAGTTTGCAGAAACGAAAGCTATTGCTTTTTGTTAGCTGCATAGTGTTTATACGATAATACGATTAACGATTTATGTGGGCATATCCTCTTTTTGAGAGTAGCGCCCGCTGTGATCTATCAGACGTCAGTTTTTCAACCGATATTTTTAATTTTGCGCATGTGGCCGGTTAGCTCAGTTGGTTAGAGCGTGGTGCTAATAACGCCAAGGTCGCGGGTTCGATCCCCGTACTGGCCAAATTAATATTTTGACTGGGTTGATGTAAATGGTGAAAATTGTCGGTAATTGCACATATACAGTGATTTGGATGTTATGGTTCTTTTAAATAATATGATGCATGTTATCTTATTATTGATGTTGTTCGATAATTTACTGTAAAATAGTTACAGGCCATTAGCCTTCACTATTCAAACACGACTCGCGCGTGCTATTCTACCTTGTTTTAAATACTGTGGTTTTAAAAGAGGTCGGTTGCGGTGGGCTACATTTGTGTCAGTAATCGTCAGCACATTTTCATTTGAAAAGCAAGAAAAAGGTTGGGCTCGTCCGGGATTTGAACCCGGGACCTCTCGCACCCAAAGCGAGAATCATACCCCTAGACCAACGAGCCATAGAGACGCTGTTTCTGTGCGTGTCTCAAGTATTTCATCATGGGTGGAAACCCGTTCAATAAAATCTTTGTTTTATATGGTATTTATATACAAGGACAATATTTATGTACGAAATAATGGATAAAATAACGTCAATTTAATACTCCATTGTACAAATGCATGTCACATAAAATCGCAGTTTCGATTAGTATGTAAATGCTCAGTTTCAAATAAATTACACATGATAATTTCAGATCTACACATGATGTCAAATTTAGATTCAAGAACACATTTCAGAGAACTCTTTTATGAAAGGCCAATATTTGCCATAGTTCATCGTGAGACCTCGTGGCGCAACGGTAGCGCGTCTGACTCCAGATCAGAAGGTTGCGTGTTCAAATCACGTCGGGGTCATATCTCAAAAGTTTTTTTTTTTGTTTTGTTTTTTTACCATTTGGCGGGGTACAGTACTACAGTCTGTTACATACAATCGACAGCAGTGTCGTTCAGTTCAGTAAACTCTACCATTATACGCGACACTGATTCATGATAAAGTGTTGCGACAGAAGTCGGTGCATTTTTACCTTGATTACAATTTTTACAAAATTGTAGAACACTGTTGTTTTAGATAATCCACCATTTTGTAAAGGGTGAAAAAGAAAAAGAACAAAAATTGGGCTCGTCCGGGATTTGAACCCGGGACCTCTCGCACCCTAAGCGAGAATCATACCCCTAGACCAACGAGCCATACGGCCATACTCGCGTACTCAACTTACACATAGATACAGTTTAGAAGTAAACACCAGGGAACTTCATGACATCTTTAAAAAAACCAGGTTTAAAGTGGTCGACTCTGTCTTTGAAACAAGGTTGGATCCAGCATTCATTGGATCTTTCTGTTATTCAACACCTTGTCATACACCTTGAATCAAACTTTGATGCTGCAATACTCAGATTTAAGATAAACTCTGCAACAGAAACATCCTCATCATAAAAAAGTTCTGTTTCTAACCTGAAAAACAGTAACGTCATCATCACATCATTTAGACCTCGTGTTCACCGACTTCTGTATGCAATTAAGACATTTGACATATTCATATTTGTAATCACAAATGGAGATCTACCCTTAAAATGAATTTGCTTTGCCCTTATTTTTAACGATTTATTGAAGCTGCATTGCTTATAATAAATAGCTTCCACGTAAGGGCATACAGCGTCTCGTGGAGGGAGCCCTAGAATTAAGAATAGTGTCGCAATCTCTGCCGAGAGACCGGAACACATTACAACTCCACTCAGGAGCCACACTTTCCAAAAATCCGGATGGATGTCCAAATCATGCCCCGAGCCTGAAGTCAGCAGGTCATATCTGAGGGGAACCTCCCGCGGGGGTCAGCTAACAGACTGACCAATTCTGAGAACCACGGCTGAGTGGGCCAAAACTGCACCACCAACAACAGACCTTCCACTCTGACCACGCTTACTCTGAACAGAATCGTTTTGTGAACATCTGAAGAAATATACAAATAAATACCTGATTTGTTCTCCCTGTAAAGAATGGTGTATCATTTCCATCAGTGGAATGACTTTTGAACCTGAGACACGTTTCTCCTCAGACAGTTCTACTGTAGCCTGCTGGAACGGTGAGAGCACACAGAGGACTTCTTCTATCGCTTCATACTCCTGTGGATGAAGTGGACTGATGTCTGTCTTGAGAGAGGCTAGAGATGCCCCCACTGCTTGCCTTTCTCCACACAGGCATTGAAGCATCTAAAAAGTTCTGTTCCACCGTGTTTCCACTTCATTGACAAGTTTAAGGGCAGGTCTGCGCATTTCTTGCTGCATCTGAGCCAGCTTCTCTTTGGCAATGGTGCTGGATCTGAAATAGGTGACCATTTGCTTTGTTTTGGTGGCTCTCTGATCGTAAAACGGGTCTCCACTCCTCCACTGGGCTTCTTAAATTCACCGCCACGGAAAAGACGAAACAGCGCCATGAAGTCTATTGTGGCCAAAAGTATATTGCATCTGTAGTGTTAAGCACTACCGTACAGAATGAATAGGAAAAGTTAAGGGAAGTTAAACTGAACAATTTTCTGTTTATTTTTTATTGATTATTAGAAAGGTGCATTGTAACAAACAGTTGTCTTTATAGATAGGCACGCCAGGTCGATGCTGATTTGCACTGCGTTTGATTTTTAAATGACGGTTCAATTTTCAATGTGATGAATACGACTGCTGAATCGAAACTGCTGAATTGTACTCAGTCCCTATCCGAGGCAGAACATCAAAACCGTGTGGCCAGAGCTGGTTGAAATTAATTTGTAGACCTTCAACGCGTTGGTGGTATAGTGGTTAGCGAAGCTGCTTATCAAATAGTAAACCCCGGTTCGATTCCCGGCCAAAGCAAGAAGCGTTTCGATTTTAAACTCTCTAGTGAATCCTTAACCCCTAAACAAATGCATTATGCAAAACATCCAAGTCTTTCAGTGTTCTATTAAGAAACGTTTATACGATTATCTTGTAACTCTATATATTCCGCATTCTGAATCTCACTTGGCTTGAGAGACTCAGTGCTCTGCAGCCCCGCCTCTCTCTAAACTCCACACTAGTGCTCAGAAACAGCTGATCGTGCGAGGCAGAGCATCTCAGTCCGCAATGTCATCCGAGGAGCTCGCACGGAAGCTGCAGCGCAGGCTGGACGCCGAGCAGCGTGACTCCAAACCCGGTTCACCGGCGCAGACAGGAGCGGACGAGGAGGAGCCGCCGCCGGTGAGACCCAGCACTGCTGCCGTGAACGGCGACGCCAGCTCTGAACTGACGGAGAAACTCAACCGCAGGCTGGACATCCATGACGGCACCGCGACACCCGCGCAGATGAAGGTTTTCAATCCTTACACCGAGTTTAAAGAGTTCTCGCGCAAACAGATCAAAGACATGGAGAAGATGTTCAAGAGGTCAGTTCATTAATTAAAAACCCACCCACTGTCGTTATCAAATATATTTATCTTAATTAAGATTTATCCAAGTTAATCAAGCTACGAATGTATAACTGGTGTTTGGTAAACATTTTTTTAGGCTGTAACAAGTGTGAAGTTTGTGTGCGTCAGAGAGTTTTTGGGATCATTGTGTTCTTGGATCTGAATGATGCTTCTTTTAAATGAAATCCTTCGTTTATTATTTTTCGATCTTTTGTCTATTATTTTCTTGATGGTTATTTTATCTTAATCATTTTATTAA
Organism: Spinibarbus caldwelli; assembly: GCA_039654775.1. Lineage (NCBI taxonomy): Eukaryota > Metazoa > Chordata > Actinopteri > Cypriniformes > Cyprinidae > Spinibarbus > Spinibarbus caldwelli. The sequence goes on along the minus strand of CM077253.1, from coordinate 4,760,631 downwards.
ATTTTAATTTACTGTGCTTTAGTACCATTGAAAGTGTAATGAGTTTAAAATAAAATTGTAAATAAAACAGTGAATGGAGTAAACAGATAGTTTTATGAAAATATAAAACAATGCAGTGGATAAAATCAAAAATTAACACTGAGGAAAATAAAAACGAATATGAATGTAATATTAAATATGAGTTAAAAAATAACTCTAGTGACAGATGCATTTATATTGCAAAAGCATTGAAAAATAAATAAAATAATGTAAATGGAGAATTATTTACCAAGTGAGTGTAAAATAACAAGAAATGAACAATAGATTCTGAAGCTCATGTTAAATGAACATGAATGCTCTCTCTGAGCATCCTTGTACAGTGCCAAAATAATGTTTTGCTCTGGGGTCTCTCTCTGAACAGCCATTGTCCTGGTTTCCCTCGTTATTTCAGTACAAGGGTCTACTCACAAACTCGACGTCCCCATGGAACCCACTCCATGAGCAACAATGCCATCTTTGTCTGTTTGTGCATGTGTTTACATGCAGGGACTTGGAGGAGTCTATGATGAGAGGGATTCTTTTTGGTTACATGCAGAGTTGTGAAAAAATAAAATACCTTCATTAATTTTTATCATATCATTGGATATTTTTATTCATTTAATCCCATCAAATTCAGCACCGGGTCTCCAGTAGTGCATCAAAACCCTCCAGATAATTACAAATGGCAAACAATCTAATGTTTAATGCCGTTTCACCACAGAGACTTTGTTTCTGTATGTCATCCTCTGCTGCCAGGTCATGATTTATCCAGAGTTATGCACACATAAAATGTTAACAGATTTGTTTTTAGCTGTTCCCAAGGTTAATTATGCCTTACAGAGACTTTACGATGAGGATGATGTTTTTTTGTACTGTATACATAAAATAGTTCTAATGTTTTGTACTTTGCTTCATTAACAGTAACGCTCAGTCAAGTCTATTAGATTTTACTGTGTTATAGGAAAATAACCCAAACTGTATAGGATATGAAAGTGTGGATGTCACATAAGGCTAGGGTGCATCAGGACCGCAAGGTGTGTCTGTTTAAGTCATAGCAGTACATACTGTGGCCCACTTCAGATCAGTTCAACCCAGTTTCATCAGAGATGAAAAAAGATGTCATATATAAGAGGAAAATGGGTCAAAAGCAGAATTAACACATTTATAAACACACGACACCTACACACTTCTGAATTAGCACACTACCCTGAAGAGACAGATAGACAAATAGATAGATAGATAGATAGATAGATAGATAGAAATTCATGTATATGAATTATATATTGATTATATTTTTAAGTTTGGGGTCAATACTATTTTATTTGATTTTTTTTAAGAAATGAATGCTTTTATTTAGCAAGGACATTTAGAATTTTTGTAGAAACAATTTCTGCTTTTCTTTTGAACCTTCTATTCAAAAAATCCTGAAAAAAAATCATGTTTTTTGCAAAAATATGAAGCAGCACAACTGTTTCCAACATCGATAATAATAGATAAACATAGATAAAAATGTTTCTTGAGCATCAAATCAGCATATTAAAATGATTTTTGAAGGATCATGTGACACTGAAGGCTGGAGTAATGATGCTAAAATTTCAGCTTTGCATCACAGGAATAAATTACTTTTTAAAATATATTCAAATAGAAAACAGTTGTTTTAAATTGAAATAATATTTCACAGTATTACAGTTTTTACTGTAATTTTAATCAAGTATCTGATTATTTCTTTGTATAAGTGTGCATATTTCTTTATTTTCTCCAAGCCTCTTTAGCACAGGGAGGGCTGTTGACCAGGAATGTGTCCGGCATGCAGAGGGCAGGACCAATATGCCAACCTCATCCTCCTCTTTCTGTTTATTATTCTCTCTTTCTCTCTCTCTTTCACTTTCTCTCACATACCAGGTCAGTCTTGTTAACCCTGACCTGTTTCATGCTGCTTCAATTAGTTCATAATAGCCATTCTGAGCATATCTGTGGTTCTAAGAAGATCTGGGACCGGACTGCAGTGCTCTGAATGCCAGGCTCTATAGCTGAGTCTCTGCCCCAAGCTTTGGCATCTATAAATACCACAGCAGGAAACCAGAGAGGACAAAGAGAGTGTCCACACACAAACACATGCAATGCACCCACAATTACGTCAGGGTATTTTGTGTTTTCATGCATCCATTTCAAGGCTGTGTGTGTAGGAGTGTGTTGCCAGTTGCTGAAAGCAGTTGCTGTTCTGGTCAGCAGATTCCCAGTTGTCTTTTAATCAGGGCAGGCAAGTGTGAGCATGTCTTAGTGGGGGCTGTTAAAACAACATCGAACAAAGAAAGAAAGTGAGGATGTTGTGTGAAATGGTTAATAAATTGGCTTTTATGCAGCACTTTAACAGTGAAGGTTGAGCTATTTATGATCTTTCAGAAACAATAAGCCAAGGAGATGAGATTAGACGGCCATTCAGAGCAAAGATATGAAACACCCTGATAAGCATTCATTGTCTCAGATGTTTCTCTTTGAAATACCTCAGGAGAAATAAAAACATGCACATTTTCTGAAATGTTAGATTCGATTTAATACATTTAATGTGGATTGTAGGTTAGATAATTAGTAACATTTAATGCATTTAAGAAATTGTTTGTCCAAAAATGAAAATTTCCTGAGAATGTACTCACCCTCAGGCCATCCAAGATGAGTTTGTTTTTCATCACATTTTAAATTTTGCATTACATCACTTGTTCATGGACTCTCTGCAGTGAATGGGTGCCGTCAGAATGAGTCCAAACAGCTGATAAAAACACCTCAATAATCCACAAGTAATTCATACGTCTCCAGTCCAGCAATTAATGTCTGAAATGAAATGAAAAGTGGTGTGTTTGTAAGAAACTAATCAATCATTTGGGCCTTTTACTTTCAACCAAAGTTTGTGGCCAAAATATGAGTCAATAATTCATAAAAGTCAATCCCCTGTTGTCTCTCACATAAAAATCCACCAGCATATTTGTTTAAAAACTGCAAACAGTGCTTGATCTGTTTATATTTCTCTCCTGATTCAGACTAGATGACTTTTTCACTGGTGAAAGCGATATTATGGATAGAGGACTCATATTTTAACCAGAACAAATGGTTTTAAGTTTATTACAAACAGATTTTCAGTTCACAAGTCATTAATTGATGGACTGGAGTGGTGTGGATTACTTTTTTCATCACATTTTTATCAGCTGTTTGGACTCTCATTCTGACGGCACCCATTCACTGCAGAGGATCCATTGGTGAGCAAGTCATATAATGCTAAATTTCATAATGAGATAACTTCTTGAGATTATTGTGACTTTTTTCTGAAGTAAAATCTGTCTTTCTCTATTTTGCTGTCTAGGTGAATATAAATACGATCTCATTCATGCTTTTCTTTCCTTTGTGGAGAGGGAGAGAAGTAGAGATGAGGTGATGTTCACCTGTACTTTTCTGCCACAATGAGCAAGTTCTTTCTAAAAGCATCACTCGAACCAAAATAGAAAGACGTGCCCACTCCTTCAATCTCAACCTCTTCACTTTCACACAATGTTCAAGGCAAACACTTGTCTCTCTTTCTCTCGCACACACACGCGATCCTGCTGGTTGATGTGGCAACAGCTGGTTGAGACTCTATAAATACTCTCCTCTGTTAGAATCTCTTTTTCCTGCTGTTTCTGCCGTCACTCTCCACTGGTTGATCTGCTGGCCTCCCTCTGCTGCGACTCGATAAATCTTCATGTCACCACTCACTTCTGAGTGTCGCTAGTTTAGGTTGATGTAATACATATGCTAGAATGCAATTTGCATTGATAAAATGGTCTGAAACAGCATATAACATTCAAAAATTTGGGGTTGGTCAGATTTTGTAATGATCAGAAATCTTATGCCCACCAAGTCTGCATTTATTTAATCAAAAATACAGTGAAAACAGTAATTTTGTGAAAAATTATTAAAATTTAAAAGAACTGTTTTCTGTTATAATATTTTGTCAAATGTAATTTATTCCTGTGATGCAAAGCTAATTTTTCAGCATTATTACTCTAGTCTTCAGTGTCACAAGATCAAATTTAAATTTTCAATTTTAATTTAATATTTATATTTAAATTGTTTTACTAATAATGCTCATTTTTATTTATTGACTGTGATGAAATTAATTGACATCATAATGGAAAAGAGTACAAAGAGAGTGTTAACAATAACAGAAATTTACTTTTAGGTTAACTATTCCTTTAAAGCATTTTTATTTTTTGTTTTTTACATGTGTTTGTGTGTAGATTTGACTCTGGTAAAGACGGCTTCATTGATTTGATGGAACTGAAGCTGATGATGGAGAAACTTGGAGCTCCACAGACTCATCTGGGCTTGAAGAACATGATCAAGGAGGTGGATGAAGATTATGATGGCAAACTCAGCTACAGAGAGGTATGTGTATATGCGTGTGTGTTTTTCACGGTATAGTTACAGCTTTGTTAGGTCTATCATTGTCCCTGCTGACTGATTTAATTTAATGATTCAATCTTTTGAGAGATTACACTCCATGGAAACACTTTAGACTCACCTGCTCAGATGATCCGATCACAGCACATTTGTAAGAGATAACATCTCTGATTATAGCTCTGATGTGGCTTCACATTTAAATGTCAATCACATTTAGTCACACTAGATGATTTTGACCTGGCAAATTATAAAATGCCTTTCTACAATTCTATAGATTAACATGAAAAAGGTACCACACACATGTGTAGGATTCATTTGTCAGCAAGAAGTATGTAATCATTTAAAATATGATACAGTTTTGAATGGTCACTTTTTCTTTTATATATTTTATTAAGTACAGGTCAGAATAAGTATGTTGTTTAATTTTTACATAAATATATATATTACACTGAATTACAATGGACTGTTGGAATTTCACCCATATTTTGAGATTTTTTTTTTTTTACAATTTTTTTTAAAGAGACATGTAACTTGTGTTTATATGCTTTCTATGTACATAAAATCACTTTTATAAATTTATATATATACATACATATATATATATATATATATATATATATATATATATATATATATATATATATATATATGTATATATATGTGTGTGTGTATGTGTGTGTGTATATATATATATATATATATATATATATATATATATATATACATACAGGTGCATCTCAATAAATTAGAATGTCGTGGAAAAGTTCATTTATTTCAGTAATTCAACTCAAATTGTGAAACTCGTGTATTAAATAAATTCAGTGCACACAGATTGAAGTAGTTTAAGTCTTTGGTTCTTTTAATTGTTATGATTTTTAACAAAAACCCACCAATTCACTATCTCAATAAATTAGAATACTTCATAAGACCAATAAAAAAAAAAACATTTTTAGTGAATTGTTGGCCCTCTGGAAAGTATGTTCATTTACTGTATATGTACTCAATACTTGGTAGGGGCTCCTTTTGCTTTAATTAATGCCTCAATTCGGCGTGGCATGGAGGTGATCAGTTTGTGGCACTGCTGAGGTGGTATGGAAGCCCAGGTTTCTTTGACAGTGGCCTTCAGCTCATCTGCATTTTTTGGTCTCTTGTTTCTCATTTTCCTCTTGACAATACCCCATAGATTCTCTATGGGGTTCAGGTCTGGTGAGTTTGCTGGCCAGTCAAGCACACCAACACCATGGTCATTTAACTTTTGGTGTTTTGGCAGTGTGGGCAGGTGCCAAATCCTGCTGGAAAATGAAATCAGCATCTTTAAAAAGCTGGTCAGCAGAAGGATGCATGAAGTGCTCCAAAATTTCTTGGTAAACGGGTGCAGTGACTTTTGTTTTCAAAAAACACAATGGACCAACACCAGCAGATGACATTGCACCCCAAATCATCACAGACTGTGGAAACTTAACACTGGACTTCAAGCAACTTGGGCTATGAGCTTCTCCACCCTTCCTCCAGACTCTAGGACCTTGGTTTCCAAATGAAATACAAAACTTGCTCTCATCTGAAAAGAGGACTTTGGACCACTGGGCAACTGTCCAGTTCTTCTTCTCCTTAGCCCAGGTAAGACTCCTCTGATGTTGTCTGTGGTTCAGGAGTGGCTTAACAAGAGGAATACGACAACTGTAGCCAAATTCCTTGACACGTCTGTGTGTGGTGGCTCTTGATGCCTTGACCCCAGCCTCAGTCCATTCCTTGTGAAGTTCACCCAAATTCTTGAATCGATTTTGCTTGACAATCCTCATAAGGCTACGGTTCTCTCAGTTGGTTGTGCATCTTTTTCTTCCACACTTTTTCCTTCCACTCAACTTTCTGTTAATATGCTTGGATACAGCACTCTGTAAACAGCCAGCTTCTTTGGCAATGAATGTTTGTGGCTTACCCTCCTTGTGAAGGGTGTCAATGATTGTCTTCTGGACAACTGTCAGATCAGCAGTCTTCCCCATGATTGTGTAGCCTAGAGAACCAAACTGAGAGACCATTTTGAAGGCTCAGGAAACCTTTGCAGGTGTTTTGAGTTGATTAGCTGATTGGCATGTCACCATATTCTAATTTGTTGAGATAGCGAATTGGTGGGTTTTTGTTAAATATGAGCCAAAATCATCACAATTAAAAGAACCAATACTTAAACTACTTCAGTCTGTGTGCACTGAATTTATTTAATACACAAGTTTCACAATTTGAGTTGAATTACTGAAATAAATGAACTTTTCCATGACATTCTAATTTATTGAGATGCACCTGTATATATAATTTATACATACATATATAAATTACATCAGTTTTTACTTTTTTTAGTTTTTACTAAAAAAAATAAATAAATAAAAAAGCATCACTCAAATCACTACAAATTATTATTTTTTACTTTTTATTTTTTTATTTGTGGGGCCATCGCAAAAAGAGTAGTATCCCCCAACACACACAAACAGGTGACAGTGCAGCTGTGTGGTCAGTACAGTCAGTCTGTTGTGTGTCAGATGCTGCTCTCATTCTTCAGATTGGACAGACATTCCACATGGATAAGATCACACACACACACACACACACACACACAGACACAGACAGATTGTGCAGAGAAAGGGGGGAAACCCGATATAAGGTCACTCTTTTGACCTCTCCTTTGCCCTCATTGAAATCAGTTCTATTTGGACATAATCTAAAAATTATTTAAATAAAATTTTATGTAAATTTTAACAACCAATTCATTTTAAAGAACCTTCTCTTTAGTATATACTGTGTAGCTGTTAAAGATCTGAAGTATCTTTCAGTTTGGGAAATAAAAACAAAGCTGAAATGATGGTTTATATATGCTGACATGGCAACTGATATCAGATTCTTTTGTGTTTATTTTTAGAATCACATAGAAATGCTGATAACCTTTCAAGCCATTGAAATTTCCCTATAATCCAAATCTGTCCATCTCTGTGTCAGTTCCTGCTGATCTTCCGGAGGGCCGCAGCAGGTGAGCTGCAGGAAGAGAGTGGACTGATGGCTCTGGCTCGACTTTCAGAGATCGACGTCTCGACCGAAGGCGTTCTTGGAGCGAGGGACTTCTTTGAGGCAAAGGTTTGTGGGTTTTTATGTTTGTGTGTTTTGATGCATGGGCAAACACTTCTCCCATGCTCTTAGGTTCCCTCTTGTGGTCATATAGTGTAAGTACATGAAAGGCTGACATCTACAAAGAACACATCATTAATAATGTTACAGAGGACAGTGCTAACACCATATAGAGCACAGACTTTTGAGCTGAGCCTTTGTGTCCATTCTGATAATTTTAGTAATGTTAACCTTTCAAAATATGATTTATTGTATTAAATAAAATGTCAAATTTTTGCAACAATTTTTGCATGTTTAGGGTTATTATTTTAATTACATTTTATAGTGAACCGTTTTACATTTTTTATTATTATATTTCAGTATTATTATGTATACAGTTTTTATTTTTAATAGTAATTTCAATAATTATATTATATTATATTATATTATATTATATTATATTATATTATATTCAGCATTTTACATTTCTCATTATAATCTCATTTGGGAAATGCTGCTATATAGTATTATAGACCCTGTATGGCAAGTGTTATTTTATACACAATTATAACATTTATTAATATTTCCCCATTGAGTTATTAATATTAAATATAAATAGTTCTCTATTTTTATATTTTGTTTTTATTTAAATTACAGTTTAATTTTAGTAATGTTTTATGTGCTTTTGTCATCTTCATTATTTTGTAAAGTTTTATTAATTATTTAAATAAATTTTATAATGAAAATTGTATTGATTTTTATTTCAGTTTTGGTTGCAGAAATTTTAGTACTGATTTTTTAAAATTAATTGCCAAGGCAGCATTTCAAAAATTTTTAAGTTTATGTTTTTCATCTAATATTTTATTTTATTTTATTTCAGTTAATGAAAACTGTTTTAATACTTTTAGTTTTGCTATATGGTCTCCAGCTTCAAGTTTAGTAAACACACCTAACAAGAAATTAATTTCTAAATTGTTTTAGAAGGACAAAATTAATGCATTTATTTTTATTTTTAGGCATATGACACATTCAACAGAAATGCATTTTATGTGTATTTTGTTTGTGTTTGGTAGGTTCAGGCTCTGTCCGTGCGCAGTAAGTTTGAAGCAGAGATACGAGAAGAACAAGAAGAGAAGAAGAGGGTGGAACTGGAAAGAAAACAACGGCGTGCTGCATTTAAAGAGCTGCAATCCACATTCTGCTCCTAAAACTAAAGTTCAGCAGATCTACACCTATTAGAGAGCACAGTTTACTTGCACACAAGCACATACACGCATGCACGCACTGTTTCTCGTACCTCACACCTATGTGTAATCAAAACCACAGCGAACACTGAACAAGCAGCATTAGCGTTATTAGCCGCTTACAGCTATCCTGAAATATGCATGAGGAATTTGTGAGGAATGGTGATGGCTGTGGAGAAGACGAGATGAAGCGAGTGAAATTTCAGGAGACTTCTAATATAGGACTTAAACTCTAATAGACTAGATTGTGATTCTATTTTAATCTAAGCAACTATATATTTTTAGAAACAAAAAGTTTATTGTAAAGTTATTCAGTGTTAATCAAAATTTTAAATGCATGCAAAGTTGGTGTCGTGGACTAAATATTGATTTTGACCAACTGAGAAAAAAGAAACCGTGGAAACAAAGGGTCAAGAAATATGTTTATTTTTTATAGATTTTAATCATGCAGTTTGTTTTTCCGTTTTCTTTTTTTGTTAACTTTTTTCTACATATTTGTTAATTTTTGGTTGATTGTATTTGATCAGATGTTCATAAAATCTATCTGTAACTCTAGTGTTTTGCCACTTACATAAAGCCCATTAAATCATTGTATTTTTCAAAAAAATATTTTTGCATATTCTTTTTATTTACTTTTAGATTACATTTCAGTGAACCTACATTTTTATATTATATTGCAAAATGTTTATGTGGATATTATATTATATTATATAATATTATATTATATTATATTATATTATATTATATTGTATTATATTATATTATGTATTATTACTATTATAGGCCCTATATGGCAAGTGTTTTTAGTGTTATTTATATACTATTATAGTTTAGTTTATGTTTTAGTGATTTATATTAAGTTTTAGTACTATATATAGAACTATATATAATATAAAGAAGTGTTTTTAAGGCAAAAATAAGTTACTTTGTTTTATCATATGTGCAAAATATAATAATTGTTGTTATATCAGTGGCATTTATTTTCACTGAAGCGTCTGTAAGTGGTAGCACAGGAATTGGTCAACAAAACAAGCAAAACAAGTGTTTTACTGACATAAATTGTGTTTAACTATATACGATTTACTGCTAATAAGGCATAAAATGTTCTGTAAGGATTAAAAAACACAAGCACAACATTTTCACAGATATTTTAATCCAGTCTTATGTTCCACATATCAAAATAAAGACATTTCTTTTACAGGTCAGTTTCCACTCAGTGTAGCTTGAAAGAATTTGATTAGTAGCCTGTTTGCAGGAAACTGAATTACTACAATTCTTGTCCAGCCTTCCAGAGTTTAACAATCATGCTTTATACATATAATTAAGAGAAAGCAGTCAGTCTTTCCTGATTGACAGTACATGTGCATAATCACCTACAGTGTAAAAATCATACAGTGTTGTGCCACCAATAGGATTGTGCTAATTTTTTATTTATTTTATTGCATGGATTGCATTGCATTGATAATATTGAGATTTTCTTTACCAAAAATATTCTAGTAAATAATCTATTTATCTATATACTTTATTATTTACATCACTGTTAATGTTCAGTTCAGTATTCGATTTCTTCATCCAAAAGTCCATTTTATGACTTTAGTGGAAAAAAAAAAAGTTTGTCAATAGGCACTTAATAGGGGTGTTAATACACTTTAAAGGTATAGTTCAACCAATTATTAAAATAAGTCATTCTATTTTCATTTAATATTGAATAATAATAAGAGTGCTGCAGGGATGACATATTTTTGTAAAACCCAGAAACGAGCATTTGAGCACTTCTGGTTTCTGAAGTCAGTGGGCTTTTGGTTAAATGTCTGAATTTAAGTCTGTGGTTAACACAAGCTCATGATATTTTACTCAACGACATAAAAATCAAGTAATACTCCTTTGTGATTTTTTAAAAGCTTTTGCTTGTCTTCAAAAAGGCGGTCACTAACAAGTGTCTAAATGAGAACGGACAAACTCATCTTCTCACTTCTGGTCTGCTTTTACAGCCTCTTTGTGTTTATAATCATGCTCTTGCAAGCTATTTTAACTCAGACTTTCAGGGAAAATGTTACAAATAAAGACTGAAAGAGTTGTTGAAAGCTTAATAATAGTGAAACTGAAGTCATGCGATCATGGTGTAGTTTATTTATAGTCCATGTTTAGCTTTTTACTTTTTATGTGTAAGAATAATAAACTTTTTTTTGGCAAACAACCTCAATTTACACAATAATCTAAAAAACAGTGGAAAAATGCTATTGGTTTTTGTCGAGGGAACCAGGGTTCCAGGTTGGCCTGCAAAAATATGTCATCACTGCAACGCTCTATATTAATAAATGAACATCCACCTTCTGTGGAGTACATGATGAGAGTTTTTTCATTTTTGGTTGAACTATCCCTAACATTCATATATTTTGATAAAAAAAACTTTATGGACAAGGATGATCCTTGTCTGTGTAGCCAGTGCTGGGTAGTAACTAATTACATGTAATCTGATGATGATGCAATCAGATTCCAAAAATGAAGTACTTGTAATTAGATTACATTACATTTTAAAATGCTCATAATCAGATTACAGTTACTTTTTTTTAGAGATTACATGATTGCATATTATTTACATAATGGCAGTAAATTATTCATAATTTGATTTGCCCTAATTCTTCTTCTTTTTTTTTATTCTCTCTCATAATTTTTCCTTTGTAAACTTCTACTGCTTTTATACATTTGGAAAGTCTTCCAGCTTTTCATCAATTCGCAAACCCCCTGTAGTTCATTCATGAATCCCTGGCTTAATGTAATGTTTAAAACATGTTATGATGTTGACAACAAAGAATGGGATATATTTTAGGTCAAAAGTAATCTAAAAGTAATCAAAAAGTATTCAGAATACATTACCTAAAACATGTAATCCAATAGATTACTTTACAAACTATCATTCCCATCATGTAATTTGTTATCAGTAACAGACTACAATTTGTAAGTAATCTACCCAGCACTGTGTGTAGCACTTTAATAATTTCTATTTTGAAAAAGGGCCCTTCTGACTCAGATACAGACAGGTAACGCAGTGAAAATGTCCAGGCGCCAAATAAGTAAGGGCTCAAACTCGAAGGTTTGGTGGTGTCAGTGGATTCAGGGTGAAGATGGCCAGTTATGGTCATAAAATATTGGAGATTCCTCTTATTGCCAACAAGATCTTAAGCAGCCATCAGTCATCCGTGTTGCTCTGGAAAACACAAGCGTGTCCACAGCAGCAAAAATAGTTGTCTAATGGGATGGGTTGACATATCAGATATAACTAACTGAGATTGTCTTTTGGGATGAAAAAGACATAAACTGGAGGTTGTGTTGTGAAATGAAATGACCTTTTCATGAGTGGAGAATTCTTATGAAATCATACACTCTTGCATAAAAATAAAGCACTGCTACTCCACTCGGTCACTGCCTTCCCCATTGATCTGGACCACCACATGCTCTTTCTCCAGTGCGTCACTGGCGTGTGTGTTTGGGAGTGTAAGCGGACAGGGCTGCGTGTCAAAATAACGCATGCTTTCGGCTTTGCTCCGGCCGCTTCCGTACCGAGACATCACCTTGGCGAAGCAGCTGCCGTACTGGATCTCGTCGGGCAGGTAGGAGGTCCTCTTATGGTAGCCGGAGCCTGTGCTCTCCTGAGAAGCAGTGAGGAACACCACTAACTCGAAGTGTTTGGTGCTTGGGGCGTTGTTTAGAGGGCTGGATGGAGTTAGAGGGTGATAAAAGGTCAGAGGTGACAGGAAAAGAGGGCAAGGTCTTGACCCCAGGTTATCGACGCTGAATTCCATCGCGGTTTGGTGGAGTTCATGATCGTCATGTTCTTCGTAGAGAACGGCGCTCACGCACACGTCTACTAGTGGCCTTGGAAGCAGGTTACAGACGCGGAACATCAGGCAACGTTGACCTTGAACCTCGCATACTACGGCCTGAGGGCTGAACAGGATCCCACCGCAGCGCTTTTGAGGGCGGGAGAATTTAGCCACAAATGCACCTGAGCAGTGACAGAAAAAAAAATATTTGAATAAAAAGGAACTGAAATAAAAACAAAATGCTAAATAAATCTGCAAAATATATTATTGAAGAAAGAAAGTATTTATATCAATAATAATAGCAATAGAAAATACAGTGCCTATAAAAAGTATTCATACCCCTTCATTTTGTTTCACATTTTGCTATGTTACTGACTTTTTTTCCACATCAATCTACACTCCTTACACAATAATGGCAAAGCAAAAAACAGGTTTTTAACATCTTTGCAAATTTATTAAAAATAAAAAACTTAAATGATTCCATTCCATATGTCCTTATCTGGGACAGTTGAAATTTAGCTCAGGAGCATTCATATTGCTCGTAGATGTTACTACACTTTGAGTGAAGTTAACCTGTCGCAAATTCAATTGAATGGGTGTGATTTGGAAAGGCACACACGTCTTAATAAAAGGTCTAACAGCTGAAAATGCATATCAGAGCAAAAACCAAGCCCTGAGGTAAAAAAAAAAAAAAAAAAACTGCCTGTAGAGCTCAGAAACAGGATTGCATCATGCCACAGATCTGTTGCATTGAAGGTTCACAGAAGCATGTAGTCTCCGTTACCCTTAATGGAAGAAGTTTGGAACCACCAGGACTCTTCTTAGAGCTGGCCTCCTGGCCAAACTGAGCAACTGATGGAGAATGGCTTTGGTTAGAGTGATGAACAAGAAGCTGATGGTCACTCTAGCTGAGCTCCATGATCATGTGTGGAGACGGGAGAAACCTACAGAAGGACAAACATCACTGCAACACTCCACCGATCTGGGCTTTATGGCGGTGTGGCAAGACTCAATCCTCTCTTCAGTGAAGACACATGAAAACACACTTGGAATTTGAAAAAAAAATCACCTAAAGGACCCTCAGACTCTCTGGTTTGATGAACCTCAATTCTAAGCATCATGTTTGAAGGAAATCAGCTCTGCTCATCACCTGCAGAGCACCATCCCAAAAGTAAAGTGTGCTGGTAGCAGCCTCATGCTGTGGGGTGTTTTTCAGTGGCAGGGACTGAGGGACTCGTCAGAGTAGAAGAAAAGCTCAATGCACCAAAATATTGAGAGAGCCTTAATGAAAACCCAGTCCAGAGCATTCAGAACCTCAGACTGGGCAGAAGGTTCACCTTCCAACAGGACAATGACCCTAAACACACAGCAAGAGTGGTTTATAGACAAGTCTGTGAATGTCCTTGAGTGACCCAGCCACAGCCTGAGCTTGATCCCAATCAAATATTTCTGGAGAAACCTGAAAATGTGCGTCTGCCCCCGTCCAACCTGACAGAGCTTGAGAGGTGAAGAGGTGAGAAGAAGAATGACAAATAATTGCCAAATGCTGATGAGCAAAGCTTGTCGCATCATACCTAAAATGACTTGAGGCTATAAAGGTGCTTCAGCTAAGTACAGAGGTAAGGGTATGAATACTTATGCAATATACTTATTTTTATTTTTAATAAATTTACGAAGTTGTGACAATTCTGTTTTTGCTTTGTCATTATGGTGTATGGAGTGTAGATTGATGTGGAAAAAAGTAACTCTAAGCAGTTTAACATAAGGCTGCAACATAACAAAACGTGAAAAAAATGAATACTTTTTATAGGCACTATATATATATATTCATCAGAATATATATATATATATATATTCATCAGAACAAATTTTGCCACAAATGCACATGAATGATGAAAGGAAGAAAAAGGAAATGAAAATAAATAAATAAATAAATAATAATAATAATAATAATAATAGTTTATTTTTAGATAAAGTAAGTTTGTCAAGACAAACCTTGCCACAAATGTACCTGAGAAAAACAAATTAAAGAAAATTAATTAAATAAATAAATAAATAAATAAATAAATAGATAGATATAGATATAGATATACGCATATATACGCATACATACATACATACATACATACATACATACATACATACATACATACATACACACACACATAATTCAATAAATAATGAATTGTTCCTGTGGCTCAGTGGTACAGCATTGTGTTAACAGCGCAAAAGGTTGTGGGTTTGATTCCCAGGGAACACATACTGATGGAAAAAAAAAAATTAAATGTATAGCCTGAATGCACTGTAAGTCGCTTTGGATAAAAGCATCTGCCAAATGCATAAATGTGATGGTCTTTAAAAACTGTTTACAGACAGGTAAGTTTGAAATGTCATATAATTATTTATTTATATATTTTTAATTATTATTACTACCATTTCACCTATTTTACATATACATTTATGGGCAAGAATAGAAAAACACTTAACGTCCCAAAATGCAATTATCTGTTGCCATTCCACTTATTGTAATTCCAATTCAACTTCCTGTTCACACTCATAATTCTTAAATTCTGAATTTTGCCCAATCCTGGTGAAAAACACCCAAAGTGGCCATAGGTTTGACTGGTTTACATGAGCAGTCAGCTCCTCCTGGCAGATTCTGTAACATTTTTCTACATTTCTGTCCATTGACAGCCAATACAATTTTTGTAAACAAAAGTTTCATTATATTATAGTAAATGATTTAAAAAAAGTATATATGGACATTCCCCCTTTGGCTGTCTTTGGAATCAAAGCACCGGATATTTGCCATAAAAGAGTGATTAGTCACATGAGATCTGCAGCTCAGCTGATTGGCTCACAAAACCTGTCTGCAGAACTGAGCAGTTGAGCCAAGATGGGCCACCAGCAAACAAACTGCCATCAAGATGAATGGGAATGTTAACGGATGGCTTTCTCCAGGTATGACAGACCTCTTTGACAGCACTGCCATCTTGGAAAGTTGTCAACAACAAAACGTTTTCACAGGAGAGAATGATAATGTAAACATGATGCTTGTTTCTGGCTGCATTTGTCAGTTACTTAAAGTATTTGTGTGTATGGGTAGTTTTAATTTTTTCATTATGGTGAATATGTTGATGTACTGTGGCAATAATCGCTAATGAACTGCCATCTAAGTGTTTTATAAACTAAAAGTAGGATATCAGTCCATACTGTTACATCCATTTATATTTTCTAGTTCAATAGCAGGACACACAGGTCCTTCTGCATTTCCTCTGAGGGCTTCAGTCTTCTATACAAAGACAGACTTGTGATGCTTTCACATTTACCCTATAGTTCAGAGGTGAAGTACTCGTGATGAGTTTTATTTAAAATATACTCATCAATAAGTCTTTTACTGGTGTTTCTCTTTATCCTTAAAGCATGTGAACTCAGTCCTGTGACTCACTGTACATATCTGAAGTATTTATCTATAGGCCTTTGTGAGGGAAAAAACATGTTTCTTTTTTCTTTTTTCCATTTCTTTCAGAATATATGTTGACTTCAGACTTTTAAGTTACAGTTTGGCTTAACTATAAACAGGTGAACATGCTGAAACATTTAACAAATATACAGTATGACGATATCTGGTTTAAGTAATCTGGTTTTACTTATTCTGTTTTCTTATTGAAAAGCAGTTTAGCTGTTTAGGTGTTTAGGCTTTAATGGAATATTCCAGGTTCAGTATTAGTTAATGTCATGACATATATATGCATTAATATGCATGTTAACATGATGCTGGGATTTTTAAAAAAAAATCTTCAACAGATTTACAGCTTGAATAATATGTTTTAATAGAAGAGGTAGTGTAAATGCCTTTTTAAAATGATTTGCACCTAAAAAAGAAAAACATTTTGAATTTGAATTTTATAGAATGAAATGGAATGAAAATAAAAAAATAGAATTTTAGAAAATAGAACAAAAAGGAACTTTAAAAACTGCATATAATTTAGTAAATAAATACAATCAATCAATAATAATAATAATAATAATAATAATAATAATAATAATAATATTTTTTATTATTATTATTATTGCATGCACTAATATAATATTTCAATATTTTTAAATATTTTTTTCAAAGGTAGGTTTGTCAAGACAAATAACAAACAAATTCAAACAGAATAGTAACAGAGAGTTAATGTAAGTGCTTTTAAAAAATTATAAGATAACATTTGTGCTTCTACATTTGTGCCAGAATTGCCCATGTAAGTGCTTCACTGCAACATCATTTTTTAAATTCAGCCTTGATTTTTTAAAAAAAAAATAACATTATGCTAGGTACTTATTGACTGAGCTTTATTTGTATTGAACTGGAATATTCCTGTAAACCTAACCCTAGCTATTTTGACTAATTTGAAATCTTCATTTCCAAAGGAAAGTTCTATCTCTTATACAGACTTCATGCATATCTCTAGAGTGAAGCAGAAGACAGTGGTGTGTACCAGTGATGAAGGCCTCCAGCATGAGTCCCAGCAGCATCTGCAGGGCGAGCAGCGCTATGGCGGTCGGACAGTCAGCGTTGGGGTACATGGTGCCGTAGCCGATGGTCAGCTGGGTCTCGAGGGCAAAAGAGAAGGCAGCAGTGAAGCCCGTCACGTGTTTGACACACAGCACATGGCCAGGTGGTGGAGAGTCATGATTAGGCACCTCCAGGTCTCCATTGACACGAGCGAGCAGGTACCACAACACTGCGAACAGCAGCCAGTGAAGCAGGAATGAGCCGCAGAACGCCAGCACCACCCATCGCCACCGCAGCGCCAGCCACGTCCCCCACATGTCCCGCAGGGCCCCGAACCACGTCTCTCTGGAGCCCGGGGCACTGCCTCGCATCAGGCTCCGGCCATCCTTGCTGACCAGCCGCTGACGGGGAGGTTTGGCCATCAGGGGGCAGGAGACGGCCTTTTGGTCGCTGGTGGTGCTTGTCATGGTGATGGAAAGAGGCTGGCACCTGGAAAGGTGAGCAAAGAGCACCTCATATCAGCTACACATGCTGCATTTCTGCACTTTTGCATATGAAAATCGGATGTTCGTAAAGGGAAAGTTCACCTCAAAAAATTAAAATGAAATTTCAAAGACACATCAATCCAAACCTGCTATTTAGTTCTGTGAAACACTAAAAGAGATACTTTGAAGAATTTGTATGTAGGTGTATTATGCTCCAAACTTTTATTTGTGAGGAAACAGGCCTAGATTTTATTCATTAGTGGAATATTTGACCCAAAAATAGGGATGGATTTTTTCACTGGGATAAAATAAAATAAAATAAAATAATGAAAAGAAAAGAAAAGAAAAGAAAAGAAAAGAAATTAAATTAAATTAAATTAAATTAAATTAAATTAAATTAAATTAAATTAAATTAAATAATTATGGATAGAGTACCTGTATTTTAGCTAACTAAAACAAACTGTTAAAAAATATATTTTTGGTAATTGAAATAAAATGAAATACTAATAATAGATAACTCACTGAAATTTTTAAAAAAAATTAAGTTTTAGTAAATAAAATTACTAAAACTGAAACTGAAATTAAAGCTTTATAGAAAAAAGAAAACATAACAAAATGATGAAGAATGAGTTACTAAAAAATTGCTAAAATGGAAATAAAAATTAATCAAAGCTATATTATAATATTTTAAATGAGCTTTTTTATATTAAAAATTGTAGTAATTTATATATATATATATATATATATATATATATATATATATATATATAATTACTACAATTTTTTATATAAAAAAGCTCATTTAAAATATTATAATAGCATATAAATAATACTAAAATCACTCAAAGCTATTGTATTGCTTTCAGGAGATTTAAAATATGGTGTATAAGTTGTTTATTAACACCATAACTACTTTATGGTGTATTTTTGTCCTTTTTTGGCACTTGACCGTTGTCATAATGTAAAAAGTTTCTCCTTTTGGATTTGGTACTACATTAAGGATGACAACAACAGATTTTCGGGTGAACTATTCCTTTAACATTTTAACCAGCAGTATTAGTCACCTGTGTTATTATTGAGGAAGGGAAGGCAGAGATGTTGTGTAGTGTGTGTACTTCTGCACTGATGTGGCTGCCAGGTGATTTAATTAGTGATGTTTCTCAGTGGGGTGTGTGTGTGGAAAGGACAGCAGGAATGTGTGTTTAATCCACTCACTCTTTTTTTTTTTTCGCTGTCTCTCTCTCTCTACCAGACGACTGCAAGTAATTAGTCTGACACTAAAAAGCAAAGCACTGAAATAATAATAAAAAGAACTCCAGTAGCACAATGTTTTTTTCAATGTGTCACGCTGCTTAATGATATTAGACTGTGTGCAAGAGAACCTGACAAAGACTAGTGTACCAGCCACTTGTATAACAAGTTAGTGTGTCTGTAGGCACACTAAATGAAAGTGCCTGAGCGTGAGGGTGTTTGGATGCCAACACTGCAGGTTAAACTGTAAATAAGAGTGTCACATTTTCATTTAACAAATGTTAACTTGCCCTCCGGCTTCTCTCCCGGTGAGGAGAGGGAATGTTCCACTTCTGGATGTTTTCCTAATGGGGGAAAATTGCTGGCTGAAGATGAATGAAGTTTGCTTTAAATCTTTACAAATTCTAACATATTGTGACCTGACCTTGATCCCCGCCAGAGGTTAAAAATGGGATTTCAGGGTTAGGAAACTCCTAAAACTTTGTTGGTGTTTCTGGTGAATTTAGACAAGATATGACATGACAGTTTCAATGTACAATTCAATGTACAATATTACTACATAAATTTACTGGAAATAATAAATAATAGCTAGGGAAAAGAATAATAAAATAAATGATTAAATATAATTATGCCTACCAAGGCTATATTTGACCAAAATACAGTAAAAACAGTAATATTGTGACATTTTATTGAAAAATTATTTTAATGTATTTTAAAATGTAATTTATTCCTGTGATGGCAAATTTACAAATTTCCAATTTAATACCTTTAGTTACACATGATACTTCAGAAATCGTTTTAATATGCTGATTTGGTGCTCAAGAAACATTTCTTGTTATTATCAATGTTGAAAACAGTTGTGCTGCTTCATATTTTTGTAGAAACCATGATACTTTTTTTTTTTTTTTTTTTTACAAATTTAATTGATAGAAAGTTCATATATATATATATATATATATATATATATATATAATATATATACAAAACTGAGCATAAACATAGGAGCCTGAGAAAATGCTAATTTTAGAAGAAAAAGTCAGCAGACGGCACTTAGAGTCTTATATATATATATATATATATATATATATATATATATATATATATAGATGATGTTTAGTTAATGTCTGTCAGAAATGAGGACACACTGATTGCAAATATTATTAGATGGACAAAATGCTAATAATTATTTTTTCACTCTTCAATCGGAGTTACCAGAACACCATTCTGGATCTTGGGCCCAATATAACCCCTGCTTCCTGCCCATGAAGTACACTTTTGATTAGACAAGGCCATGAACATATTCTGTGTATCTTAACCTAAACTTCATGAGGGAATCCATCACATGATAAATCACAGTAGACCGTAGCCGTGTGTGTGTTTGCGGTGCATGTTATTCATGTGATTGGATCTGGCCACAGGGTGATAAAAACACATCTCTCTTTATGTGTCCTTTTCCACGGATTTACCCCTAGCTGATAATGTCAATGCTACTTTTAGCGTAGCACAGTCTGTGGACCTCTGATGCTACACTATGGCTCCTCATGTATGAACCTTATTCATGTACACAGATCCTTGTTGCTTGTCTTCATAGATTTCATTAACTTATGAATGAAGGGTTTTCAGTTGACGGTGTGAAGCTGGTCATATTTACAGATGGAACTAAGTTTGTATAAAACAATGCTTTTATACGCATGCTTTTTTCTTTTATATATGGCAAAAAAATGTATTTTGTCCTGTTTTTCAGTAAAAATAATATCGAAACATTCTTAAATCAAGACATAATTACTTGAGAAGCAAAATGAAATATGATAAGGAGTCTTGGAAAATGTCTCAAAAGTTTATACTTAATAAAAAAAATATCTGCCAATGTGGTTAGAAAAAAATTAACTTAATTCAAAGGGAAATTATTTTACCTTACCAGCAGATATTAATTTCTTGTTTTAGGCCTAAATTTACTTAATTTTGATACATTTTTCAGACTTCTCAAGTAAATATGCCTTGATTTATGAATATTTAGATATTTGCAATGAAAAACAAGACAAAAATTCTGAATAAGAAATTGATTTTTTTTGCAGTACACCTAATCAAGTTAAATATTCAGGTATATTTTAGATGATACCAAGTGATTTCGCACAGAATCATGATACATATTAGCAAATAGGGCTTTTTACACACATTATTCACGTTAAGTCATGGTCAAGATATTTCTGTTTGCTGTAATGTCTAGGTTAAATTTTTACAAATTACTTCAAAATTTGATTTCAAAAACTAAAGAATGTAATTTGAGTTAAATCTAGCCAAGATTTGATAACATAATTTTTTCTGCATTTCAGGATTCATTTTTCTAGCAGTTCTTTATTTTCTTTGATTTCTTTTTTCCCTTTCATCAGTCATATCTTTGATTGACATCTTGCAATTATTAAGCTACCTCAATGACACCTCACCTTGTGAATGCTTACTTCGACACATGAGAAACAATAGCAAAACAATGAGTAGCTGATTCCTGGATATAAGATTAACCTGGACCTTTGTGTGTGTGTGTGTGTGTGTGTGAGTCAGTGAGCGAGAGAGAGAGTTTGAGATGTTGCTGTCAGTTACTGTAAGCACTGTATCTGAACTTTAGCACATGTCGTGCATGGTTTACTTGTGTGAACTTCAAGCTGAATTAGAATGGAAAAAATGTGTCTTGTTTCGGTGACTTTAGTTACGAGTTTAACCAGAGATTTGGTCTGATTAAAACTGAGTGACTCTCCACTGCACAAAGTTCAATGTGTCAGAGTGCAAATGAGTCTGGTGTGCTCATGGGTAAATGATTATTTCAAGTGTGTGTGTGTGTGTGAGATGAGGGTCAGGAAAGAGGGAGAAGAGAATAAAGAAAGATATGAATATCTGAAAGACAGTTACTCTAAATTATAAAAGCAGTAAACTAATTAAAAGCAGTCCATATTATTCATACACTGGATTCATAGTCATATGAAATCTTTGTTTGAGGAATAGAGCAAAACCTAAAAGTTCTTTTTGCTAAAGCCATATTTCAATGCCATCAATGCCATATTTGTGGTGTCCGTTTCAGAGCTTTGGCAGATGGGAAGACCTAAATTTCAGTCTTTATTAAGTGTAAGAGCCATATGGGCTAATTTTATGGTGCTATTTTTATTATTTTTGAGCTTGACAGACCCGGTCCTCATTGCCTTTCGTTTCAGGCCTGGATTTTTTTAAATCACCTTTTGTATTTTAGCGAAGAAGAAAAGTCATATTGGAATGGCATTAAGGTTTGTAAATGATGAGAGTTTTTCTTTTGGGTGAAATTGTCCTTCAAGAGCAGAAAGTAGATGCTTTGAAATGCATCCTTGATGAATAAACAATGTTTCACAAAAACAAACACAATCACTGCCCTGTGAAGAACCGGATGCTGATTTGCTTTCAGCAGAAAGTTTGTCTGCTGAGACTGTGATTAGTCATGGTCACCCAAGGAAAAATTTCTTCTATTTCTCCCTTCCAGGTATAAATTTTATCTAATAATTTCTCAAACAGAGCATACAACTCACACACACAGAGTTTTACTCACCAAATTTCTCTCTTTGGGGTTTATTAGGGATTCCTCGGTGTTTTTCGAGGAAGCGTGAAACCTTCAAGCGGGATCTAGAACGTGAGGAACTGTAGATCCTCGGCCGGAGTGTAAAACCAATCCAGATCCTTCTGTAGGAGACACCAAAAGAGTCAGACGCACTGATGAACTCCAACAAACACACACATACAATGAAGAGAGCCGGCCCTGAAACTCATTGGTCACATTACTCAGCATGTGGCCAATTAGGAGTGCTTGAGAGAGGAGGAGAACACCTAGAGTCACTTCTGTGTGTGTTTGTGTTTGTGTGTGTGTGTGATGAAAGGAACAGTACACTAGCTTGTCTTTCTAACCAATCTTTCTGAAGCTGCTTTAACTGATAAACTTCTCTCAACCTAAACTTTTCTTTCGGCTAAGGAGTGAAAACAGATTTGGTCCTGTTTTTGTTGGTCAGCGTGAGTGTTTCTGCGTGAGTGCTTGTGTTAAAGCTTACATAATATCTCTCATTTACAGGAAAGGGTCACGCTTTTCACATTGCCGATGACAGTTGGATGGCCTTGTGATCTCATTTAATTGTTCACTTCAAAAAAGATTAATTTTTTTAGTCTTGTCTTGTTTTACAAGTAAAAATATCTATACATTCATATATGAAGACATAAAATAGCATAAGATACAAAGTCTTGCTTTGTGCAAAAAGTATTAGTGAGTTTATACTTATACTTAAAACAATAAAAAGATCTGCCAATGGGGCTAGAAAAATAAACTTAATCCAAGGTTATTTTTTGACCTCTTTTAGGCCTAAATTTGGTTAATTTAGAATTTTTCAGAAGACTTAAGTAAATATGCCTTTATTTAAGAATGTTAAGATATTTGTATTGAAAAACAAGACAAAAATACTAATTTTGCAAAAATTTATTTTTTGCATTGTTTTTGCTTTTTTCATAATTAAGATACTTTCATTTAAGTATCAACTTTCTCTCAGATCTTTTTCCTTATTGCATTGCTTGTACAGCTCAGATCATTTGGTTTTGTTAGAAATGTTTGACAAGAAATGTATGAGTTTATATTGAGATCTCTGACTTTTGATTGCAGACAGACCTGAGCACAATGTGAGACATTGTTCTCTCTAAATGACTCTAAATGTGACTTTACTGGGGTCTTTTTCATCACAAGTAAAATTTGAGAAGCTCCAAGTCTAACTTTAATCTTGTTGCTGTCTGGAAGAAACAACTGACATATTAAAGATTTGTGCAAGAACACACTTATACAATTTAACACTGGTAAGTAACCACACACTATGACTATTGCACTTTACTTGGCACTAAAATGCCAATAAATTATATTTCTGGTAGTGATGTGAAGCTAATTGTAAAATTTCCAAATAAAAATAGCTGCCTGTGGCAAACTTTAGTGTCGTAATAGGGCCCAGTTATCTAAATGAGAACTCCACACAAACGTAAGCATAAAAATATAAGATGAGCCAAGGCAGGCTCATCATTTTCTGTGAGTTGCTATTTGAATACAGAATGGTTGCGTCACACAGCTGATGACCTCAGTTCATTGCAATGATAAGAAATCTGAAAGTCTTCACTGTTAATTAGATAATAGATAACAGCTAAAAGCTAGCTAAATGTTGTAGCTTGCTACAAAGCAAACAATGGTGTTCATTTACAACCACTTTGCAGGAAATATACTAATGATATATTTATGTTTCACTCAAAAGATCTGACATTATTTACTCACCCTCATGCTGTTTCAAACCTCTATGACTTTCTTCTGTAGAACGATTGAAAAGTTTCGAAGATCATTTGACTTGGTGTCTTCTTTGAAAGTGTCGGTCATACAAAAGACATGAGGGTAAGTGAAAGATATTTACTTATAAAACAAACTGAAACTGTATAAAAAGGTCCTGTTTAAAAGTTCACATACCACGTGTTGCCTCCTCGAGCATCAATGGCCATTCACAGCCTTTGTGATAGTTGTGCAGTCTCTCAATTGTCCTGAGGCGAAGCTGGGCCTCCACATCTTTGAGCACTGTGAGGCGAAATCAGACGTGCAGAGCATGCAAGGCACCAAAGTACTTACACGACTTGGAGGTTTGTTGTCAACAGCAGTAATTTATGAGCTTTACATCTCATTAATGCAGTCAGAAAATGTAAATGGATGTCTGATGGGTTTTTGGATATTTGATCATCAGCTATGGGAAGTCAAAATAGCCAAGCTTGGATGAAGTCTAAAACTCTAGGAGTAGATTTTTAATTTTTTTTTTAAAGTTATTTTAGTAATTTCAGTTATTTTAAAAAAGACAATTTAGCACCCTTATTTTAAAAAAATAAAATAAAAAAATAAGTAAATGAAAAAAGAGAGTATTTTTAAGTAACTTGTACTCTATTAACCATAACAATAATGTAGTAACCATATTTTATTAGTACTGTGCTTTATTTAGCACTAAAATAAAAAAGTGCAATATCAGTATCCTGTTTTTTTTTCTTTAAAATTATTTGATTTTATTATTTTATTTTCATAAAAATTAAGCACCCTCATATTTGTATTATTATTTTTCATATTGTATTATTATTAAAGTAATTTAAGTAATTTGTAACTAACCATGCTTTATTATTGTGCTTCTTATTTTGTGCTTGTGCTCTATTATTTTATTACAGTAATAACAGACTAATGATCTATCAATCTTCAATGATGATGATAATCATCATTAAAAAATAATTATGGGAATATCACTGGGAATAACAATTTAAAAACTTAAACAAACAAACAAAGACACTTCCAGAAACATTATGGTATGGAAGTGAAGTGTGAGGAAAAAAAAAAATTGTTAGGGGGGAAAACATATTTATACTATGATCTATTGACATTCAAATACTACCACTACTACTACTACTACTACTAATAATAATAATAATAATTAGAACTAAATGTAAGACCGTGACTAACATCAGTCATTACAGTAAGTTTCACACTGAAAGCTTTATTCATTAAGCATAAATTAGAGCGATTTGTTTTATTTATATTTATCACCAGCAGATGGTGCACTGTGGCCACAAACAAAACCTAAACAACATTCAATCAGTGCTGGAAAGTCTTTAGTTAATAAACACTCTCTCTTCACTGTCACTTATTGCCCCCACACAACAAATGTTTCACAGGAGCTCCAAAGCATATATTGCACACTTTAGCAGAGACAAATGTGTGAATAAACACACACACCTATGAAAAGACTGTCAGAGGATGAGAAAATGAGCGTCTCTTTGCTTGGTGTCTGATAACTGCAAGTTATAGGTATACAATTGCATTCTATACGCATACAGGTACACAAAAATACTAATTTTCATTTGGAAACTGATTTGAAAATAGTAAATGGACCTTCATCATGCTGAATCACTGCAGTCTGATCGAAACTTCACACTAAATGTGCTTGGCTTCACTTCTGGCCACAATAAATGAATTTGGGACTAGTTTTAACATATTTCCTGTTGTCTCCTTTCCTAATGCATTGTTTGGCTGAAGAAACCGCAGAAACTCCACACCTTTCCTGTATTCAGTCCTCTTTGGAAAATTTGTGCAACCGGGTACATAAATCTTCTGATAACAGTTGTGAAACTTAGTCCACCGTACCATCTTCTGTTTGCCACTAGATATAAGGCTTATCAAACTCATTTCCTCAACACATTCCTCTTCAAACATTGCAGGACATGTGGCTCAGGACTCAGTTGCTCTTTCGAAGCTCAGGAGACTTAATGGAGATTTTAGTTGTTTTATTTCTGTGTTAACAGATGTTTCTATTAAAATTCCTCAGGAGAAATAAAAACAGCCACAAATGAGACAATTGTTGACATACAGAATTAATACAGAGATATTAAATTAATGTAGATACCAGCTCAGTTTGTTTGGCCTTGGAAGAATTAAATTAGAAAAGTTTTGTGTCTTTTGTGTTTATATTCAAGTCATTTGACTGCAGACTTCATCTGAGAACATCTGAGCACAGTTTGAAACATTTTTTTGAATCTATTTCTATAGAGAAAATATCAGAGAATGAGGAGCCTTTTTGCTCCGAAAGTCCAGTTATTCTTTATTTAATTGCACAGCTGTCAGGAAGAAACAGTTGAGATATTCAAGAGATCTGATTTGTGAACTCTTCTGTGGTCAGACACAGGGTCAATTGCGTGCAATAGTGTGAACACATTTCAGCACAGTGATAACATTGCAGACAAGTATTGGACTAGCATTTGGATGTTATTTAAATAATATTTGTGTGCTTTCTGATGTACAGTATGCACACCCCTGAAAAAATCACAAATTCCTGAAGCCAGTGAAAACACAAATTTAGTCTGCTGACTTGTCTAAACACACACACAGAGGTTGGTTTTGTTTTAGCTCCGTTCTACTGTTACTGTGAAACCAGGTCACAACACAGAAGGAACACTGTCCGACTGAGAGCGAGAAAGACTGAGACGAAGGGAAAGAGAATAACAGAATGCGAGAGAAGCAAGGAATGGGAAAGTAGCAGAAAAAAACGACGGGTGGTCCATGAGCTGAAGAGAGAATGGAAAGAGAGATCAGAGATGAGAAATGGAATGTAAACCAATAGAAACTTACAAAGTAAACAAGATTATTCTTTTACATTGTCTGAAGAAAATGTGAGCATTGTTTCTCATGTAAAACTCATTGTCACAATGCAAGAGTGTTGCTGGGTGGTTTTTAGTGCGTTCCTATGTGGTTGCCTGGATGGTTGCTTAAGTCAAAAGAGCATGGTATTCTGGTCTCTAGATAGATCTCAGGTCCTTCCTTCAATGCAAATCCATAGTAAATTTTGCCCATTTTATTGACTGCCTCAGCAAGATAACAGACCTCGCTTCAACACCTGCTTGCAAAACCCTTGACCCTATATCTTTACTCTTATCTCTGACAAATGGCAGACCAGAAGTCATTCATTTCTGATGAAGATTAATGGAATTCCATGGAGTTGCACAGAATTCTGATCCTTGGGTATGAACATTTTTTAGATCTGATATGAACTCTGGATGCATTAAAATATTTTATTAAATGAACAAAGTATGATGTATTCACATCAAAACTGTGAGAAAAACTTGAGCATTACGACTATTTTTTCACTAAAACGTTATTATTTATACACTATTTCTCTAAAATAGGAGGTTATGAAAAATAATTTTCAAAATAAATATTTTATAATAGCTAAACAATTATTTTTGTTAATTAGCCTTAAAAAAGGCTGTTTTTTTTTTAAAACAGCTGATATTAACATCACAATAATCCACCAGTAATCCACACAACTGTGGTGTATTCAGATCGAAACTCTGAGTAAAACATGAGAATTACCATTATTTTCCACTAAAAGGTTATTATTTGTGTGCTATTTCTCTAAAATAGGTGGTTCTAAATAATTATTTTCGAAATCAAAAATATTTGTAATTTTTTTTTTTACATTATTTAATTTATTTAATTAAATTTTTTATTTATAAATATTCACATCATGCATTATTCGCATCATATGCCAGTGTCAGAGACCAACACTAAATCCAACACTATCTGACGACCAATTCGCTAATTTGTATGATTATACGATTTGTCTAGACCCCAGTTACGGGTAGGTTTAGGGGTGGGTTTAGGTGTAGGTTAATCATACAAATTCATACTCATAAAATATGTATGATTTAGCAAAAATCATATGAATTTAGGAATGAGGTTGTACGAATTCATACAAATTAGCCACCTCGTAAAATATCTACGAATTGCCATGAGATTGACTTCAAAGTTATATTTGCCTTTGCAAACACCGCAAATAGAGACTTTTCTGTAATATAACACTGAATGTTGTAAGCACAACATTCAGCTCAAGCTTTCCTGTAGCTCAAACATAGTGCTAGCAATGCCAAGGTCATGGATTTGATTAGCAGGAAAAGCAAGAACTGATGTGTACTTTAAATGCAATGTAAGTTACTTTGGATAAAACTGTCTGCCAATTGCATTATTATAAATGATTATTCTGTCTTTTCCCTCTAGACGTTTTGGTGTTTGCTTTCCTATCCACAATGAAGACATACTTATTTCAAGACAGGAGAAGCCTCACCCTGTCTGAAAGATTTTATGGTTGTTGCAGCAGCCTTGTGCAACATTTTTTTCCCAATTCTGGCAGTGTTGAACATTTCAGGGAGGTCAGTTGCTTGTCAGCGTGTCTGACTTGACTTTACTAGCAACATTTGTACCAAACGTCAATTGTGCCAGTCTGTTTGCTGATCATGAGACAAACACAGATGCTTCTGCTCACTGCCTAGAAAACATTCTGACATGTTTGTGAAATGTTTAAAAGCTACTTAACATTTACTTTCAGGTCTTGTCTTTGAGGAGCAGGATGACTCACATTGATGATTAAGAGTCTCTGCCATCATTCGTTTTGAATGGGCCTCGTCTAACGTCGCAAGAGCCTGATCTCTAAAGTAGGTTCTTTAAATAGGAATCCAGACGTTATGAAATTCCCAAAGGGGTTGAAACGGGAACGCCGCCTCCTTAGTGACCACTGACACTTTTTCTGATGATGACTCGACTCACCTGATGGAAAGAGAGAGATAGAGATAAAAAAGGAAGGTTTGGGGAATTATTCCTCTGTTGGGGTCAAGAGGTTTACCGGTCTAAAATTACTAATCCTACTTATACAGGGCTGTACCAAGTGTTCTGAATATACAGAAATCAAGAAGACATGGAAAAGGACGCATTTTCCTTTGAGCAAGTCACTCCTTAGAATTCATTGGGACTTTATGTGTGTGTGTTTGCTGGGACCCAGACAGCGCTGGCATTGTTTGCATTCAATAAAAGGAGTGAATCATCTAGAAAGCATAACAGACTACAAAATACACAAACACACACACACACACTCTTAAGTCTCTGACTTCATTGCAGTTAAAATGTGAGTCTGATGCCCGCTTCCTTTCACATGCTCATTGTGTGTGCGAGAGAAAGAGAGAGAAAGAGTTTTTAAGAATAGTTCAACTCTGTTCTGCTTGAATGGGTCTGACTAGTCATTCTGTCATCTACTAAACGTAGACAGTAGAACACAGAACACTGTGTCTTTTTGTTTGCATAAGGTACAGAGAGAACAGTTTCGTCATTAACTCCTAGTTTTCACCCATCAATTAGCAGCACTATTACTTCCCACAAGAAAAACTATCGCTCAGAGGTTGCTCATGTAACATCAAATATGTTTCATTTGAAGGAATAGTTCAAATGAAAATTTGCTGAATGTAGATGAGTTTGTCAGCTGATTTGGAGAAATTTAGCATTACTTGCTCACCAATGGATCCTCTGCAGTGAATGGGTGCCGTCAGAGTGAGAGTCCAAACAGCTGATAAAAACATTACAATAATCCACAAGTATAATCCACAACACTCCAGTCCATCAATTAATGTCTTATGAAGAGAAAAGCTCTATGTTTGTAATAAACACATCCATCATTAAAATGTTTTCAAACTTCAAACTCTTTTCAGAGTCCATAATATTGCTCTCTCAAGTGAAAATGTAAATTTGTCTGAATCAGGAGAGAAATATGCAGAGATCAACCATCGTTTACTAGCTAAAACAGTCCAAGACAGCTCTGAACAAATATATGTGTGTGGATTTTGATGTGAGAGGACAACAGCGGATGGACTTTTTCTCTGGAGGAAGTATTATTATGGATTGGGAACTCCTTTTTTTTTTTTTTTGTCCAGAAGCAGTGGATTAAAGTTAAAACAAATTAGTGATTAGTGATTTATTTCTTACAAACACAAAGCTTTTTGGTTCACAAGACATTAATTGATGGACTGGAGTTGATTACTTGTGGATTATTGTGGGGGTTTTATTTGTCAGCTGTTTGGACTCTCATTCTGACGGCACCCATTCACCGCAGAGGATCCATTGGTGAGCAAGTAATGCTAAATTTCTCCAAATCTGATGAAGAAACAAACTCAATTACATTGTGGATGCCCTGAGGGTGAATAAATGTTCATTTCTGTGTGAACTATTCCTTTAAGGAATTCCTACTATCCTTTAAGTAATAGTTACAAGCAGTTGTTGGAACTTCCATAGTAGGGAAAGAAATACTATGGAAGTCAATGGGGACCATCAACTGTTTGATTTACCAGCATTCTTCAAAATATCTTCTTTTATGTTCAACATAAGAAAGAAACTCATACAGGGTTGGAATGACATGAGGGTGAGTAAATTATGAAATTTTCATTTTTGGGTGAACTATGCCTTTGATGTGCCTAGTTTAGCTAAATTATTTTGCTCTGGAAGAATTTGTTAAAAAATGTTGTGGTTTGTATTGAGATCCTTGAATTTTAATTCCAGACTTTGATATCTTGACAAGCAAGCGCATACAGTTTGTGACATTGAGGTTTTTTTCTGAAACTCATAAGATTACCAACGTCTTTTTGTCAGGAGACAAAATCTGAGAAGCAGCTATGGGATCACACTATTTTTTAACCATTATAGAAATGTTATTATTCAATTGATTTGTACTTCTATTTATTGCATATGGTAAAAAAATGAATGTTTTTATTATTCAAGAATGTATCCATTATTCCATATTTGGCACATTTCTGCTTTTTCTCTTTTTTCACCACTACTTCTTTACAGACTTTTTTTTCCACTCCTATTTTATTTTAACGTGTTTATTGTTCTATGTCTACCTCGTTATATGCTCTGAATAGGTCTGTTGTATCCAGTTGCTAGAGAATCTGAGCATGTACAATATGTGAGCATGTTTGTACTAGGAAGATTGCGATAAGGGAAATGTAAAGAGAAAAAAAAAAGCTGTTTGAGTTTGTTTAGGAATGTAGAAGACCAAAAAACGGAGAGCTAGACATTCCTGAGCTGGAGCAATGGCAAATTGTCAAACAGGGACGGACAGCATCTGGTTCTCATGGAGAGCAGATTGATGTGGTCCAGCTCTTGGACTTATGGGTAATGTAGGCCCTAGTGAGTTGTATTTTTGGCTGTGATGAGAAAAATGAGTAAAAGGAAGTCAAAGAATAGTTTCCAAAAGGGTTGAAGTGGGAATTGCGTTAACATGCCAACTCTGCTCTTTTTTGTTTAGCTGGGCCGAAAAAATGTTCCTCATCAGACTCCTGTAATGTAGAACTACGTGTAGAGAACAGATATCTCTCATTTTTAGGGTCTATTTACACTTATTCACTTCATTTGTTTTAATTGTTTGACTTGCTTTGCACATTTTTGTCATGCACATGATTATTCCTACTATTCCTGTGGAATTTCCAGTTATAATCAGTGAAGATGTTAATGCTATTTGAAATGAGAAAAGTTACGTACGTGGCAAACAAAACCCGATTGCATCTTTTATACGTCTCAGGTGTGGTTTATGTTCACCTCATTCTTGTTACTCACCGTTTTCTGAAAAAATATAGAGTTTTTAGATTTTGTGTGCCTCTCTTTCTATAATTCATACATTTTCATGAATTCAGTGGTTCTTTTCTGTTTTTGCCTTGTGTCAGTGGCCATGCATGCGTTAGTGCGAGAGAAAGCAGAGAGAGACGGCTGTTGTATAAATCCAGATCTGGTTTCCGAGACTTCTTTTTTTCTGTATAAAACTTTAAAGGGCTTGTTGCATTATTCACCACTTCAACCACAGGACACACACGCACATGCTTACATTGAACCACTGAGAGCCTGCTTCTTCTTCTGCTTTTGTGTGTATGTGTGTGTGTGTTTTGGTTCAGTGAATGTTATAAGTGATATTTGACTTTAATGGCTGTAGTGGGAGAGAGTGTGGTGATTTGACTTGGGGGAGTATTTGGATGAGTTTGGTCAGTGTGCTGGATATCATTATGTACTTCTGGCAAGTAGTTATAATGTTGAATCGCACATGACAGTAAAAGATGGTCTTTAGAAATCCACCAGGATATTCACAAGTTCACGGTATGTGCTCACACACGGGCATGAGTAAGTGTTATACTGTTACCATTAGTTCAAATCTGAGTCCAGTGAAACTTTACATTCCAGGTCTATGCATGACATCATGAAAAAATAATAATTTAGCTTACAGGATGATTCAGGGATATGCTGTTTATTACAGCGATAAACATATATTACTCGGAGAGGTTAAAGAGTAAGTAAATTAAAGAAAAAGCAAAGGAGAGAGTGGGAAATATCTGGCTCTTATTTGAGCGTCACTGTTGGATCAGCAAACACTAGGGCCCAGCTGTACTCCCACATCACTGTGTTAAAACACACACACACACACACACACACACACACACACACACACACTGGAAAAAGAGTCCTGCTTGCCTCACTTTAAGAGTTTAATATGTTAAACTGTAAATTTTATACACCCACATAAAACACAAGCTACATATTTACACTTCAACACCAGTTACTTACAATGCAAATGACAAACAAAACTACTTCCACTTCCAGTTATTTTTAGTGAACTCTTTTTCCTAATTTTCATAATTTCTTATTGCAGATGTGCTTGCAAAGTCAGATTTTTCTTATTGTGTTGCCTTTTTATTTCATATATTTATTCGATGCACACGTAGGAGTATTTGTGTCTTTGTACTGTTTCAGTATATGCAAGTTTGGTTTATGATTTCAGTTAAATGATGCTGAGTTACACAACTGGGTGCAACGAGCACAAAATATTTGTGGGTTTTGTGTGTCTCAGTATGAACTGAGAAACAGAGCAGCATATTTTTTTTGTAGATATGACCTTCTGTTTCTCTCTCTCTCTCTCTCTCTCTCTCTCTCTCATTTTTAATGTGGTAGAATAATTGAATTATTGAACGCCCCCTGTCTCATTCTCAGCTATTTATAGAGAGATGCCCAAGGCAGAATTTTGTATCCAACTATTGTGCTAATGGCAAGCTAACATGTTGTGTCATAATTGCTGTTATACTGCACATTTTAAACTGGTGTGACTGTACTTTATATTCATGATTACGTTTTCCCCGCTGGTTTAATATTGCATTTGCTGCACTGCAAATCACTGCAGTTTTTATACTGGTATACTAGCAGCACGTTTAACACTGCTTCGCCCAACTGGAAAAAGATTCTGGCAGTAGGTTTGTTAAGGAAAAACAAGTCTAATACAGCAGATAAACGCAAAAAAATATTTTCAATAAAAATACAAAGGTGGTTAACGTTTTTGTTCGGAAAGTCCTCAGGTTTAGATTACAGACATCAGAAACGGCTGCTGCGATACAGTACTCTGATGGTGAATGTTACATGCCAGGGCTTTTTTGCACAGATGAACAGCGCGAAGGAATTCTGTGTGGGCGTCATATGTTTTGCTGGTTGTCATGCTTCCTGTTGGAGCTGTTGCTGTGGCAGCAGAGCTTTCCCAGGCGATTTGGCAGGCATCTCTGTGCCCGATCGATTGGTGGAAAAGTGTCAGCCTGCAGGCTTTTACTGATGATGTCACCATTATTGATCTGTCCGTGGGCTGAAATGAAACTAAATAGAACGCGCTTCCTTTCTTCTTATGCATGTGAATGCAATCACTGCAGGGAGCGCTGAGCGACGCAGCACAATGTTGTTTATGAACTGAAGTAGTTTATTCAGCTTTTGATGCTTTGTGTGTGCATGAACAGCAAACAATATTCATAACTAAAATACTTAACTAAAAAAAGTAATATAGAGAATCTAGCCTATTTTACATTCAACGAGACATACTTTTGTTAATCTGTTTTTATAAGGAAAAAACTATTTGTAACTTGCAGTGAAAGCATGTTCTTCTAAGTCCCTGAATGATGCATCATTGATTATATTTTGTCAATAGTATTTTTTTCTTATTATTATATTGCTATTTACAAAAGGGTGTTTTGTTGATTAGTTACACCGTGCACATTATGCACATATTGTATTATTTTATACATGCATGTTTTCTCAATGCTTTGTGATTGTCATTATTGTCTTATATATAGATTTTTATTTTTGTATAATTTCTTTCTATTAATATATTTTCCGCTAAGCATCTGGTTAAAAAAAAGAAACTTGCAAATCACTCTAAATAAAGACTTTAAGCACTGTATACACTAAGACACTCCATTCTTTACTTCATCCTCCTCTTTAACGTATTCTTGCCTCTTTGTTTACCTGCTGCTCCCCTGGTGTTAGTACAGTATCTTTATTAGGGCACAAAGATATCTTTGTGCTCCAAGCAGTCAGAAAGTGCTCAGAGTTTCGGCATCAAGTTCCCTCATCAGCGAAGAACAACAAGGGCACATAGAACGGATTATACTTCTTGCTCTCCTCCAATGCCATCAGTGCAGACAGAAAGAGAGAGAGAGAGAGAGAGGGAAGACAGGTGTGCTCAGTCTGTAATGAACTCAGTATTATAGGATCACAGGAATGGATTACGTCTGTTGTCATTAGTATTAACATCATTGCTTGTGTCTTAAATAAACAGCAAGTCTCTGAAGGAGCTTTTGGGACTGTTCCTCAAACTTCAAGACGTGGTTTCTACATTCTTCCTTGTAAGGACTTACTAAAACCTACCTTTTCTGTCATGGCTATAAATTTTGCCTCTGGAAGCTCTCTTTATCTGCCGTTTTTCTGTCTAATTCTCTCTCTTTTCCTCAGAACCAATCCGTTGTTAGCGGGAGGAGTCCGACCGGTGGACCTGAGGGACGGATAGCGGTGTTTCACGAGTTCAGCGGAGCGTTTGACGACTCCGAAGGTCCGAGGTCCGGTGGGGGGCTTATCGGGGCTGTCGTCTCCGGTAAAAGCGAGCGACATGCTCCCGCCTCAGAGAATCGCGGGCCGAGAGCGGAGAGCGTTTCACTGGCGGACCGCATCACCGTGGACCACGTAAGTGAACTCTGAATGTACAATATAGATGGTTCGGTATTAGTTTTCCCTCAAAAAGACTCTCACTTACCGTCTTCGTCGTAGAAAATTGTGAGTTTAAGTGACATTTAAACGACCGTGTCGTCTGGGAGCGCGACAGCGGTGTGTTCCCGCTGGATGCGCGAGCCGCGCGGCATCAATAACGGTCGCTTTCCGGTCTCATTCCGGTTTTGTTTTATTTCTTACTTACTAACACTTAATGTACACAGTTCCCACAAAACATCAGTGTTATTTAATGTCATAGATATTATATTGAATATACGGTTTTCTCTAATGTATTTAATCAAGACATTTATGTTTGTGAATACAGTTTTAATAAAAAAGTGTTTGCATATATTGCCTAGTGTTTTATCAAAACCAGACTTAAGCTCTGTTCTGTTTGCAGTCTATTCATTTATGTCTGCTTGAGAGAAAACAGTTGGGTCAGTCTTTACATTAAAGGGATCCTGTTACTACATTAGCAAGTACATTATACACTTTAAAATTGCAAAAGATACTTGAGACACCATTTGTAGTTTGTCAGATCACCCAAACCTCTGGAGAACGTCTATATAAACCCTTTCAGAAAGGGTAGTTCTCTGAGGAACTTGAATGATAAAACTCCTTTTAGAAATCTATAGACTGTGTCAATGGTTGCTTCAATATAAAGCAAAGATTTGAGGCATTTGAAACAGATATTGAAGTTCCCACTGTAAACAATAGGCAGTATACAAAAGGTGCTTGGAGGTTCACCAGAAATCTCACGTTACTTGAGTGAATTGCCTAATTACTTAAAGTAACATGTAATGTAAAGTGTTACATTTCATTGTTTACTGTTTATTTATTTATGATATCCAATACTTCATTGTGCATTTAAGCTAAAGCAATGTTTCATATGCATGTAAAGGCTTTGAAGCAACAGGCTGCAGCCAGATGTTTGTGTTAGATACTGAAGCTGGTTGTGGTCAATGGATGCATAATGTCATACCGTGAAGATATGTTCATGTATTCACCCTCTATTCACTTAAAGAATTAAATCCTATTATGGAGAACTGGCATGCATGTGTGTTTTGTGTGCATATGTGTTACAAATGTGACGAGAAGAGGCTGAATTCCAGATGTTTCTGCAACCCGAGGGAACGTACAAAGTTTTGTTAGAGTTTAAATTTTTTCCTCATGTTTGCATGTTTCTTTCTGTGTGACCACAGCCTTCACCAAATCATTGTTTCCAGAATGAGGGGGAAAAGAAAAACATAATTACTATGCATTGTGGTGTACAGTTCAAAACATGTTGAGTATAAACATCCATACATGTTCAGTGTTCATGTTCAAAATGTGACAATACTAAGTCTTTATATGCTCTCAAATTCTTATAAAACGTTTTAACAAAGCATTTGTTCATGAGTTCATATAATTTTTTAGAGAGATAAATACAGGCTGTTCTCATTAAAAGAGTTCAAGCATGCCAGAAAATTGTTTAAAGATGTTTACCTCATTCCTTTATTTGTCTTTTGATGAATGAAATGCAGACTTTCATTTCAAACTCAATTTCACGCAAGTCAGTATGGTTCATATAAAGCATTGTTTCACGAGAAAATATGTTTAGCTTTGTAACCTTGACTGTATTCATCATGAAATGCACTTGTGGATGCTTAAGTAGGATCCCATTTAGACAACACAATTTAATTTATACCTACACATACTTTAAACTGGATCTCTTGTGCTTTGTGTCAAAGACACAAAGTAACTTGGGCAAAGAGGTAGTCATTTGCAATAAGCCATATGAAGTAAATCATATTTTAGAATACGTAAATGAAGCTGTCAAAGTCTGTTAACACATTATGAGCGAAGCTTTCTGTTGTCTGATTATGATTTGTGCTGTCTTTTTTGAATTGACTTGGATCTTAAGCAGTTTTGCTAAAGTTTTTGAACTTCAGGACTGCTGCTTCAGCACTACTGGTTTCCTTGGTCTGAAGCAAAACATTCTATGTGTGTGTGTGACTGGATGAAAGTGCAGTCATTGACAGCCGCAAGTCTAATTTTAACCCGGTAGATGACTGTCTGTAATTCATTTATGCCGATCTGTAACATGACTCAAACCAAGTGATTTATGCCGTGGCCAAATAAAAACACAAGATCGAGAGAAAAAGAGAAGGAGGAGAGAATTACACTGCTTAAATTAATGCCCCCTTTTCTCATTTTGCAACCAGCCAACTGAATTGCAAAGGAAATCAAATACTCACAAAGTCTCTTACCTGCAAGGTGAAACCCTGGTAAAGGAGCAACCAGTTGGACACAAACATCTAAAACAACTTTCTCAATTTTGATATGTAAATAATGTAATATGTAATATTCATATAGCATGACAAACTATTTACTGTGTGTTTGTGTGTGTGTGTGTATACACTATATTGCCAAAAGTATTGGGTCACCCCCTTCTAATGAACAGGTTTGACTACTTTAGTAATTTCCATGAGTACAAATCTTAATGTTTAAGCATATAATGATATTCTAGGGAATTGTGTGCTTCTAATTTTAAAGCAACAGTTTGGACAGGACCCTTTTCTATTCTAACATGACAATGCCTCTGTGTATAAGGCAAGGTTAAAAAAGAAATGATTGATTTAGTCAGTGTGGAAGAACTTGACTGGTCTGCAGAAAGCCAAGTCCTAATCCAAGCTGAACACCTCTGGTGTGACTTTAAATGCAGAACTTGAGCCAAAAACTCATCACCAAACACTAATGACTTGTACATATGGGTACAGTCATTTTAGACACTTCCAAAACTGTTGCAACAGAGATGGAAATACAATTTTTAAATACATGAATTATGTTTCCATCTTTGTTGCCACAGTTTTGGAAGTGCCTTTTTCTGTTCCAAAGAAGGGGGTGTCCCAATACGTTTGTCCATATACTGTATGTACAAGTCATTGGTGTTTGGTGATGAGTTTTTGATATATATATAAATTTTTTTTTTTATCTTAATCCAACTTTTAGATACTCTTTGGTCTATCAAAATAAGGCTGCATTTATTTGATCAAAAATACAGTAGAAACTGTAATTTTATGAAAAATTATTACAATTGCAGATTTTTTATATGTTGACTTTTTATTTATTTATATATAATGAAGTTTGTTCCTGTGCAAAGCTGAATTTTCTCCATTCTTCAGTGTCACATGATCCTTCAGAAATCATTCTAACATGCTGATTTGCCGCTCAAGATTTTTTATTATTATCAGTGCTGAAATAGTTGCATTGCTTAATATTTTTATGGAAGCAATAATAATTTTTTTTCAAGATTCTTGATGAATATGAAGTTCAAAAGAACAGCATTTATTTGAAATAGACACATTTTGTAACATTTTAAATGCCTTTACTTTCACTTTTGATCAGTTTAATGCATCCTTGCTAAATAAAAGTATTACTTTCTCTCTTTGTCTCTCTCTCTCTCCCTTTTCGTGATATTGCTGTGCCATGAGACAATTAGTGCACCTGCTTTCAACAGAGACTCTTTATTAACTTGCCATTTAGATGCTCTTTACCCAAAGTGTTATGGTACACTAAAAATTCTGAGAAACTCCTTCGTCACTGATCCTTGAGATAAATGCGACACTCAAAGGCACACTTGTTATATGGTTCTTAATAACACGGATTACTGATGCCTTCACAATGGTCAGGTAGTCACCAAATAATCTCCCACGCTGCTTATATTCTCACATTTACACTTGACCTTTTCGTCTGTTCAGCTAGGATGTACAGGCCTTGAATTTCGGCGCGGGATTGCGCATAATTTAAACCATGGTTAAAAAAAGTTTAACTTTTATAATGCGAGAAATTCCCGCACAAATGTATTTGCTTCATCTCAGATCAAATTAGAAATACATCCACAGAAGCGAAAAAAGAAATCACCGATTCAAACAGTCTGTCTTTATTTTAGAATTTAATTCCACAAACAGCGCTGCACCAGCCTTCTCTGACTGTCATTGAGTCCTGTATAACATCGGCGTGCTCTCCTTGGTCTGCGTCGCATTGATTTTATTCACACAAGGCTGTGTGACGCGCTCTAATATTCTGAGTCGCACGCAAATGCGACTGAAAACTACTGCGTGCTACTATGAAAAAATATTTAGCAGCACCAGTGCGACTGACCCGAGCATATTTGTGTTTGCGCTGAGGGGAGCTTCAAAGGTTTCTACGCGTTTTTGCAGAGTTGAGTAATGCATTACAGACATATCTCTCGAATCCTTTCATAAACAAAGAAAGTAGACACAATGTAAATAAGAGATTCATTGTTTAGTTTAGAGAGCTTCGTTGATTATAATAGAACTTTGTGAGATCGTGATGAACTAAGGAGAGTGACTGATGTAATGATTAATAAGGGAGTTTGTAAATGTGATATTGATTTAATACAACAGGTCAATAAACAAGAAGTTAATATTAAGTGACTTACATTGTCTTACTATAACACTGTTGCCTGATTTTGCTCTATTTCGCCGACGAAAATAGTTTGAATCAAAGACACAGCTGAGCCGCTGCTCATCTCCATTCAAACACAGCGGTGTCTCGTTTATGAATGAACATGCGTTTTTAAACGAATCTAGTGAGTCAATGATTCAATTACCGATTCATGAAGCCAGTCACTTCCTGAATGAATCAGCCGTTCGAACGAATCAATTTAATGAATGATTCAGTGATCAAATTAGTGCCTTATCGCCACCTGCTGGCAGTTTTGGTTTCAGTTATTTAAATCATTTAATATTTCTATAACCTATTCAAATTTTATATTTAAAATATTAATCTCAACATGAATTTATAAATTTAATTGCACTCATGCCAACTCTGAAGCTCATTAAACGTCTGAAAATACACCTACAAGCCACTTTTGTGTTCTTCTGTTCCACCTCAATGGAAAATAATAATTTTGTTAATACTGATTTAATTTGATTGGTATCTTATTCTACTTGTTCTTATTCTGTTGTTTTAATTATAAATATTAAAAAGCTTATAAATATGTATTTTTTAACAAATTTTTTAAAACAAATGTATTTAAGGTTTATAAAAAATAATGTAAGCTTTGTGCCACTGCTGCTCTAAACTAACAGTATTGGTGTTTACTAAAATCATTTTTTAGCTATCTGTATTGGTTAGTCCTCCAATATGCGTAAGCTCTTTAGTAACAGTGGGCTATTTCTAATGCTATAATATAATTATTGCTGTTATCTATGAAAGAATGAAAGATCTATGAAAGATTTTTTTCAAATACCCAGTTAACAGTCAAAAAGTATCTAAATAATGCCAGCAAGAATGCATGCTGTTATGAAAGACAGGAGGCCATTTTTATTATTATGTGAATAAATACTATTTAGTTGTTTCAGTTTGTTATTTGCCAAATAAATGACAATAACAGTTTTAGATTTAAACAATTCTTTGACAAATTCCTAAAATATTTGTGTTTTCTCTTTATGACAGGTGGTCTAATAAATTGTTAAGCACTGTATGTTTTCATAGCATTCAGTTGGCACGTTTGTTTGAAGAACATTGGGCAGAATATGGAAGTGTTTTTTGTCAATAAAATAAAAAAAGAAAATGTAGCTTTTGTTATCCGATTAATCGGAAAAATAATCGGCCAACTAATCGATTAGCAAAATAATCGTTAGTTGCAGCCCTAATGCAATTACAAAAGTAAAAATAAAATTCCCCTGTAAATCAGTTTAAGGAGTCAAATTTCACCTTGTAATGAGAAGGCTAATTTTTGATCAGATTTTTTGGTTAAACATTAGAAAAAAATAATTAGGCTATATCTTAGAAAGCTGAGACATTCCTTCTTCATTCAGAAGGCATAAAACTGAAAGCAACTCAAACCTCAATGAAACATTAAGTAACATATATTAGTTTAAACAGAGTTCTTAATGTCAATTTGAAGCAGATCGTGGTGTATTTTGTATAAAGTTTTTTTTAAAAAATTTTTTTTATACAAAATACACCATGAAAATATTTTTTTTTATACAAAATACAAAAAGAAATTGAACTGAAACTGGAATATATGAAATACACTGATTCTAAATAGTTTTAATACAGTTCTTAATGTCAATTTGGAGGAGAGCGTGACAAATTTTGTTAAGCTGTTTTGAAAACCACCATACATTAAAATCTGTAGACATAAATAAATGAAGATGATTATTTAGCCCCGATGTGTCAATTTATTCTCCCCCAGAATCTTTAAACCCCCCCCATGTGACTCATGTAACGGGGGAATTCCCCCCCCACCCCCCCCAGTTTAAAAAACGAAATTCAGGCCCTGATATATATGCACATATATCACTTACATTCACTTTGTTGTTGCTCTTTTGTTGTTGAACCTGTGCTTCTTTCTGAACTGTACATGTTTACAGGTGCATGAGAGTGGCTTGTTGTAGTCGCCTGCGCTTTATGTGGTTTGCTCTGATGGTCCTGACGGTCCTCTGTGTGGCGCTGCAGATGCTGGGAGTCGTCCGACAGGCCAGGTTGAACATGTTTTACAAAAAAATGCATGATGACTTATACATAGCAAATTATAAACAGATTAGATTTAACAGTTTGCATTAGATGATTTCCATTAAGGGCAATAGAAATATGTCGACAAAATTACAAATTTACTATAAAAGTTTATATTATATTATATTATATTATATTATATTATATTATATTATATTATATTATATTATATTATATTATAAACATTTAGAGTGAGACTTTTTAACAGCTCTCATTGAATGGTATTTCCATTACCATAAGGCAATGGAAGTTTCTTGACAAAATTATTATAAACATATAATTTATTAATATTAAGTATTATAAACATAAATATTATATAATATTATATTACAAACATATATATTATTAACATATAGAGGGAGACTTTTTAACTCAGATTTAACAGTTTTCATTGGCCATCAGCTTTCATTAAAGTCAATGGAAATATCTTGACAAAATTGCAAACTTATAAACTAAGTATTATATATTTATGCAACATACATTTATTATTATATTATACTATAAAATAAAGAGGGAGATATTTATGTAACGTACATTTCATATTATATTATATTATATTATATTATATTATTTATATTATAAAATACAGAAGGAGGCTTTTCAAATCAGATTTGTGTTGGTTCCATAAGGGTCAGCGTCTAAAATGTACTGTCTCTTTCTCTCTCTCTCTCTCTCTCAGGAGCGCCAAGGTTTTGAAACTTGTGAGTGAGCAGCTGGTCAGAATGCCTGCAGAGATCCACAGGCCCATAAAGCGCAAAGACTGGGAAAATCTTTGGTCTGTCTCAGCAGCCATTGCTGAGGAACCAGTAGATCTGCATCCTTTCATACAGAGAAGAGATGAGAGCGAAAACCCTCGTTCAGGAGAGGGAAGAGACCAAGTCTTGGAGGATACAAGAAAACAGTTTACTAGCACTACCAAAGCAGCTCCACCAATAGAGGCGAATAAACTCTGGCTTGACCAAGAATTTCCAAACCAGCCACAGAGGCCATCTTTCCCCAAAAGGACCCCAGAAATTCAAAAACCACCACACTCTGATGACAATAATGATAAATTTACAGTAAAATCACAAGCTGACATGTGTCAGCCCAAAAGCCACATCGTCTTCCTCAAGACGCACAAGACTGCCAGCAGCACCATACTGAACATTCTCTATCGTTATGGGGAAAGCCATAACCTGACCTTTGCCTTGCCGCTGAACATGCACAGCCAGTTATTTTACCCAGCATTCTTTGCAGCACACTTTGTGGAGGGTGTCAGGACTCGCAGCGTGAAGGAGTTCCACATCATGTGCAATCATATGAGATTCAGCTCACAAGAGGTCAGTCTGAGAGCACAGTACCCGTACTATTTGACCAAAGCATGCATCTGAAAGTAGTTGTTTTGCAGGATTGGATGAATAATAGAATATTCATGACATTAAGTCAAGACACTACAGGCACAACATTATGCAAATTTTCACGCACTGGTCAATTTTGAGATTTTGGGCTTAAAGCTTCTATGTCTTTCTTTCAGACTAGTGGAGAGAAAACATCCAAAATACACATTTAAGGGTTTATTTTGTTACACTTTATCTATTTGTGTCTGTAGATTTCAATTACAATACATATCTTTAAAGGCCATTTTCTCAAAATGAGTTTTTCTCATGCACTGAGTCAGAAATCTCCACTTACATACACCAAACCCATTTTATTCCTATCTATATTGTATTTTATCTGTAAGGTTTGTTGTTCATATATCATTCACCTGATTTAAATTACATTTTAGTCCTACAACCATGGTGAAAACTTTTTTTTTTTTTCCTGGTTGTTGACAGTATTTTGTGATTTATAATGTGATGAAAAGAGAAATCCCAAATTACCTCTATAAAAACCTTAATCTCTAATATGTCACCAAAATGAAACAAGAAATTTGAACCTAGCTTTATACAATTTTCAGATTTCTGTTCTGCATTTATATTTAATTATATAATCCTCCATTTGCATATTTAAACGTTTCAGAAAACTTGTAATACAAAACAGTTGTCTTAATGTACTGTGATTAAACAAATGGGGAATATGGTGATATCTATTAGTTAAAATTTTTACCATATTCACCTATAGCGTCTTGTTTTTAAAAGTAAAGAGTTTCAACAGTCCTTAAATGCC
Source organism: Spinibarbus caldwelli (assembly GCA_039654775.1). Classification (NCBI taxonomy): domain Eukaryota; kingdom Metazoa; phylum Chordata; class Actinopteri; order Cypriniformes; family Cyprinidae; genus Spinibarbus; species Spinibarbus caldwelli. The sequence continues at coordinate 4,716,682 of CM077253.1, read as the reverse complement.
AGGGATTGAAAAAAAAATAATTATAATAAATATTACATAATAAATAATAGTATAATAAATAAAGAGAATATAGTCATTACTTATTATTTGGAGTCTTTTTCCAGCACAAGATAAAAAAAAAAATAAAAAAATAAAAACTTATGAAATGCACAACATGACATGGTAATTGTTTTTGATTGAATAAATAGCATTATAGGAGTTTTTTTTTATCCTAGAGATGTATGAGAACAGATAGACTCCAGATAAAAGGTAATGCTTTCTCTTGTTTATTTTTATTTCATTTTTTTATTTCTAATTTATTTATTATTCTTTATTCATAATGTTATATTTATTTGCCCTTATATTTAACTGCATATACCATTAAGCACCTTTGAGGTGAATATGTTTGCAATTTTATCAAGACTGTGGTGTGAAAGCAATCCTAGATATGCGTAGACCACTTAGCAAGCACATAAATCATTTGATACAACTGACTATTTTCATTTTCAAGAGGAAGACGAAGCACCCAGTGCTAGATGAAAGTAGGCAGGTTCAGATCTGAATGATTTAGCAGACATTTGCAATGATTGCATGTAGATTGCATTCTGGGATGGAACTTCAGTTGAGCGGGATGTGTTTATGACTCTGAAACAAAGAGCAAGAGGTCAAAATATCATCAGCTTATACTTAAACAGTGATACAGTATACTTAAAAGCTGAATAAAAGATTTTAATCATAAGTTCATACTGTCTTTTCTAACTTGCAGGTGAGGAAAGTGATGCCTAAAGACACATTCTACTTTTCCATTCTTCGGAATCCAGTGGCGATGATGGAATCCCTGTTTGTTTACTACAAAGCGATCCCAGCTTTCCGTGCTGTCAAAAGCCTTGAGGAGTTTCTGATTCAGGGTGGGCGGAGCTACAATGCCTCTGTACCTAATAACCACTATGCACGTAACATTTTGACCTTTGACTTTGGTCTGGATAACACAGCACCTGAGAGCGACACCGAGCTGGACAGACGTAGCGCCGAGGTCATCACTGCTATAGAACGTGACTTTCCACTGATCCTCATCTCGGAGTATTTCGATGAATCGCTGGTGCTTCTAAAACATGCCCTCTGCTGGTCACTGGATGATGTTTCATCTTTTCGCCTCAACAGTCGCAGTGAACGCTCTCGCAGGCCCTTGAGCGCAGAGACCGTAGAGCGGGTAAAAGAGTGGAATTCACTAGACTGGCGATTGTACCAGCACTTTAATGCCACTTTCTGGAAACGCATAGACTCCATGCTCGGGCGGGCAAAGCTCAAACAGGAAGTTGAACTTCTGAGGGCAAAGAGGAGGAATCTTGAGCAAATGTGTCTTCAGGAAGGAGGGGCAGTAGATCCTGCGCAGGTCCAGGATTCATCACTGAAGCCGTTTCAGTATGGTGCAGCAGTTATTCAAGGTTATAACCTCCGCCTGGGGTTAAATAATGACACTCGTCAGCTTTGTCAGAGGTTGATTACACCTGAGCTACAGTACACCTCAGCTTTGTACACCAAACAGTTCCCTCAGCTGGCAGCTGCACGTGCCGCTGCTGCAAAAAAGATTGCGGCTTCCAGAAACACTGCAACGCACAGAGCTGTTAAGCGCAATATTGAGACAAATGTTCACACGGCAATGTCAAACAATACCTCACATAACAATATAAATAAAGCCTTTGTGGATGAACATAGCTTACACATTTTAGCTGACTCTGTTGTTCATAATGAGAGACAAAAGAATTTTGATGTAACAAGACAGTATAAAGAAATAAAAAGAAACTCATATAAGCATACCACACAAAAACACTTTATAAACTCAAACATACATAAGGAACCACAAGAACCTGGTTTATTGAGATGAATTCATCAATTAGAACTCATAACAGAAATAGTTAACTAAGGAGCAGTCAGAAATTAACGCATTAAGAAGATTTGGCAAAAAATCCTAAAAACTGTAGCGATGTATGAAGCACAGCTCATATAAAGGTTACTTTAAAAGCAAGCAAATTTCTGTTGGTGAACGCAGTAAATTCGCGTTACCAACCTGAAAACAAGGGAACTTTTTCGCACTCGCTGACTCCTGATTCCAATCGAACTGACTGGATTTTGCCCGCAAAATTTCACTGAGCAACACTAAATGTGACCGCATCTTTACAAACAACACAGTTCCATTAGGTTTATGTTTATTGATACAATGTTTTTAACAACTGTAATGATCACAGTGCAACTTTATACAGATTTAAAGTGTTACCACCCCGTGAGCAGTGTTTCTGCATCGCTTTTTCAGCAGCTGCTTTCCTCCAGTGCTCAATCTGCAGCGCTACAGCAAAAGAAATCATATTTTACCTGAATTGCAAATTTAAGTTTGCTGTCTGGGTCGAATGTGATGCAACAAAAAGAAATGTTTTGCTACTGAGTTCTCGCGGACTGCTTGTAATGATCAACATACAGTACAAAGCGACCCACAAAGGGCGATTCACAAAGTGTAGTCGATTCACGGACGAATGACTCTTATGAGCTGGTTCTTATTGTGAATCAAAAATGTATGGCGCGACAAAATTCACTCTTATGATGAGGTGGTTATTTTTTTGTATCGAGGCCAGTGTAATCCAATTAACAAAGACATTACTCTTATGAGCTGGTTCTTTTTAGTGAATCAAAAAATTCTGATTATCGAACAAATGACACTTATGAGCAGGTGCAGTTTAGCAAATCAAAAACATACAGCCCAACTAGAGTCAATGAAGAATGAACTGCTTCTTTTAATGAATAGTCAATATCATTAATGATACTGTCCATTTGACAGCGTTTTGTTAAAGATACAGCCTATAGTTTTTTTGTTCTTTTGAAATAGGCATAATTAAACAATATTTGTTGGGAGTGGTAGCCTGTAATTTTGGCTCTTAAAATATCACAGGCTATGATTATATGGTGTGAGACAATAATAATCAAGTATGATTCATTGTCTTAGAAGACTAAGTAATGTCTCGTTTACCTTGTTTGCACTTTCTGTTCAGACATAAATCATTTCATTTTTATGAAAATGATTTTCCATTTTAGACCAGACAAGGCTTATTGTGCCTGTTCAGCTGTTGTATGTGTGTTTTGGAAAATGCAAAGCTTTCTGCTCAATATGGCTAAGCTATTTCTCTAAAACTAATGGTTCAAGTTTCCAATGTGAGTCAGAAGTTTATATAACATGGATAAAGTGTGTGTTTGGCCTCTGCAAAAATACAAATTCAGCTCAACTAGGTTTTTGTTATAATGCTAATTGGAAATTGACCTATACAGCAGTATTGTGAATCATTTGGAGAATAGGCATAAACTTTGTAAATCCAGCTATTTATTTTTCGAAATGTATTTGTTGTTAAATGTCACTGGAAGAAAGTGGAAAATATGTCACTGCCATTTTCAGACACATGAATCAGAGCCTAATGCAAAATGCACTGAACGGATCTATTAGATTTTTTGTGCTGTTTCTGACATTTCAGTCTTAGAAATACACCGGCCTCTAAAAGTATTCAGACACTAAGGACACAAACTTAAAGTTTGCTAGTGCTGTGGCATAGTTGTGCACAGGACAATAAGAGCTGCTGGCTCAGGTTTGAGTCTGACCTGGTTCATGTCCTGATCCCATTTTATCTTTCCTATCTGCATTCTGCTGTCCTATAAATAACAACAAAAAGCCCTAAAATAAAAAGATATATGAACAGAATGTATGAACTTCATTGTATTAGATAAAAATATCAAACCAGGTGAAATCAACAAACAAAACATATTAGAATTTTCTCAGAATTAACTGATGTTAATGTGATGTTTATGAAGTCGGGTTTACACTTTAGATCAATCACATGTAGTTCACTATGAACACGCTCCAAGTCAAGTCCAAATAATTTGTTTTTATTGGTTAATTTTATAATTTAAAGCCTATAAATGTCATTTCATACATTAATTTAATTGAATCTTTTAAATTAACACCGCTTGGTTTGGTATTTTATTATGTAACACAATGACAAGTGTGGTGTAAGTGTTCAAGTATTTAGTGGAGCCTCTGTTTCTCACAAGTAGAATCCTAATTAATGTAAACATTCTGTATTATGATGGATTTAATTCAATGGCCATCTACAATACCAGTCTGGAAATCCAATGCATTATTGAGGCCAATTTGAGTAGTCCATCTCAATGAAGAAAGCAGACTTATGCTAAGGGCTAATGCTGATTGCCAAGTTTTACCAGCCTTACTGAGACTCTGAAGGACCTGGACCTTGATCATTACCCAGAATGACTTACCAGCCTTCACAAAAGATCCTCTGAACCAAAGTCTCAGAGCTTTAATCTAAAGTTGGCTTTAATGTTAGAGAGCAATATACTGCATACCTGTATATGCGGCACCTTATTTCAAATCTCTGAAAGCTACAGTATATTTGCAACTGTTTCATATTTATTAATAAAAGATGATTCTCTGGTGATGGTTCCTTTCTTTGTATAAAACATGCATGAAACCTGCTTTGTGCCCTGAGGTCAAATATTTTCTAGTGGAATGAGTTTTGTGGCATAAGTTAAGAATCAAACCAACAGTCTTGTGTAACAGTGGGTTTCTTATACACCCGAAAGCCAAAGAGCAGAGGAGCTGCTGTGTTCGAAGGTTAGCGCTAACTAAGATGTTTTTCATCAGTGTTGTTAAAATAATGTATTTAGACAGACACGAAAGACTTTTTAATCATCTTGGAATTTAGTGTGGAGATCTGAGTTCGTCACCTGTAACCAAACAAATGTCAAAGCTTGTGTATTATAATGAGCATGTGTTGAAGTTACTGTGAAATATTTTAATATTAATAATCCATCCATGAGTCTATGTGGTTGTGCACTTTAGGCTGTCCACACTTTAAGATAAGATTGAAAATAATAAAATAAAATAAAATAAAATAATAGATCACCTATAATAAATTATACATAGATTTATTCTTATTATTATTATATAAATACATATAAATTATAAATATAAATTATTTATTTATATATTTTACTGTATACATGATAACACTCTTTATTACACTCTATTTGTTCAATAACCACACAGCAAAATGATAGGTGAACTTTTATTTTATGTTTGAGGGTGTTTGCAGCGATGCTTGTCTCCACACTTTAAGATGAGTTTGAAAACCTCTTTAAAACAAAACAAAACAAAACAATAAAATAACAAAAATATATTAATATATAATAAATTATATACATTATTATTATTTTATGTTTGAGGGTGTTTGCAGCGATGCTTGTCTCCACACTTTAAGATGAGTTTGAAAACCTCTTTAAAACAAAACAAAACAATAAAATAACAAAAATATATTAATATATAATAAGTTATATACATTATTATTATTTTATGTTTGAGGGTGTTTGCAGCGATGCTTGTCTCCACACTTTAAGATGAGTTTGAAAACCTCTTTAAAACAAAACAAAACAATAAAATAACAAAAATATATTAATATATAATAAATTATATACATTATTATTATTTTATGTTTGAGGGTGTTTGCAGCGATGCTTGTCTCCACACTTTAAGATGAGTTTGAAAACCTCTTTAAAACAAAACAAAACAATAAAATAACAAAAATATATTAATATATAATAAATTATATGCATTATTATTATTTTATGTTTGAGGGTGTTTGCAGCGATGCTTGTCTCCACACTTTAAGATGAGTTTGAAAACCTCTTTAAAACAAAACAAAACAATAAAATAACAAAAATATATTAATATATAATAAATTATATACATTATTATTATTTTATGTTTGAGGGTGTTTGCAGCGATGCTTGTCTCCACACTTTAAGATGAGTTTGAAAACCTCTTTAAAACAAAACAAAACAATAAAATAACAAAAATATATTAATATATAATAAATTATATACATTATTATTATTTTATGTTTGAGGGTGTTTGCAGCGATGCTTGTCTCCACACTTTAAGATGAGTTTGAAAACCTCTTTAAAACAAAACAAAACAATAAAATAACAAAAATATATTAATATATAATAAATTATATACATTATTATTATTATTATACTGTATAAATGATAAAATTGCATTTGATTTGTTTTTGGGATGATTTGATTTGAGTGTTTGTGACAATAATTGTCTCCTACATAAAATAATAAAATAAAAATAAAACAGCAACAACTTCAGTAATAATAATAATAATAATAATAATAATAATAATAATAATAATAATAATAACAATAACTCCCCAATAATAAATTATACATACTACATTTATTATTATTATTATTATTATTTTATTTTTTAAACACTGTTTACATGATAAAAACTGCATTCCATCTGTTCAATAACCATGCATAAGTGAAACAACTTTTATTTTGTGTTTGAGGGTGTTTGTGGCAGTAAGTCTCTCCTACATAAAAAAAAGAAATAAAATAAAACAACGACAACTTTAGTAGTAGTAGTAGTAGTAATAATAATAATAATAATAATAATAATAAATCCCTTATAATAAATATATTACATACTAAATTTATTATTATTATTATTTGTTTTCTACACACTGTTTACATGATAAAAGCTGCATTCCATCTGTTCAATAACCAAACATAGGTGAACAACTTTATTTTGTGTTTGAGGGCGTTTGTGTCGATGACTGTCGTCCTCTTGTGGAGACATTTGAAAGTGTTTTAGCAGGCTGAGCTTCAGCTGAAGCTGCTGCAGGCTCATGGTTTCTCTCCAAACAACAAACAGCTGAGGATGTCTGTTCAGCTTTGCATCCACAGATCCAGTTGGAGATGAATCAGTTGGACTGGTGCTGGTGAGTAACTTACCAGATATTGCATGGCTGCTCAGCAAAAAGTGGATAGAGTTGTGCAAAAAGTAGGCTAGTTACCACAAAACTTATTATGAGGAAAATCATACAGACTCTCAGGCCAATTAAAATCAGAAGAGCATTTACCATGTTTTTTAACAACAGTTTATTGATTTTTTGACTTAATAGTTAAGTTTGATGCGGAAATCAGAATATAGTGTTTAAAAGTGATGTCCATAAATAGTGTAAACAGAAACCAAATCGATAAAATGAATGAAGAAATTGACAATCCTTCAAACATCGTCAGCTGTCAAAACGCTATTTAGTTTGTTTACTTTTTATGTTGATTGTGATTGACAGCACCAAATTACCTCAGTTTTGTCGTATTGATAACTATGTTAGCAATAGTATTTTGTTGAAAACTACTAAGCTAAAAAAAAGTTGGTTGTCTTGTCTGTTTTGGGATTTATAATGTAATATGAACTTTTCAGACAGCATTTTTCACACGCCTACTGTTTAATCTTTGCTTTCATAAAATGTGAAACTCTTTCATGTTTCAGCTTTTGATCATTCCACAATCGACAGAGAAGAGCAGAACTGATTATGTATATTCAAAGGAAGGGTGAGGCTGATGTTGTAATGATTGCCATGATAATGCCTCAGGATTGTGGATCTTTTGGAGCCTAATGTGGGTTGAAAACACCTCTATCCTTAGAGGTTTCTATATTTCAGGTGTGTTGCGTTTGGAGGAATGTTGCCTGATGTAATTTTGACTTTATTTGCACTGGAGCTTTGTCGTGACTGAATCTGTGCTGTGCCTGGAGAAAGAAATTAAGTATTGTGGATCAAATAAAAAATGCAGAAAGACTAGAAAGTTGGAGAGGGTTTAAGAGAGACATATTTGAAAACTTTTTCTCTTTTATTTGTCATAATTACAAGCAGTCCAAAGTTTCACCCTCCCACAGCGTCTCCAGCATCCTCAGAGACGGACTGAAAGCAGCAGCCGCTCTGAAACACCCACACCATCCGCAGTAATACAGTCATTAGTGTCAGAGTTTCAGCGTGAATCATGAGACCTGAAACGCATATGTGTACACATTATTCTGACTGACAATCCAGCAACGAAACAATCCACAAGTTACGATTCACTGTCACATTGTTCTGAAAGTATAACCATAATAGTTAAGCATTAGTGTTGACAGTGTGAGACTGGAGTGATTCAGTCATTACTGACCTGTGCAGAGTTATAATCCAGTGCTATTGTTCACCTACAAATTTTGATTTTGCCATACTCAGTATTACACAGTAAAGCACCATTTAAACAGTCCTTTTGACCTGTGTGCTATATTCTTCTGAGGCCATTTCATAGCTTGTGTTATTCACCTAAACTGTAGCCTCCAACATTAAAATATGGCGCAAATTATGACAGAATTTATAAACAAATTCTGTGTATACAGCATTATTATTCAGAGATGGATATTAAAATAGGAATTTGATGGTGATGCAGTATTGATTCACACAGATATTAAGTTAACGGTAATCAAAAGTTTGGGGTTGGTAAGATTTTTATGTTTTTGAAAAAAGTCTCTTATGCTCACCAAGGCTGCATTTATTTGATCAAAAATACTGTAAAAATTGTAATATTGTGAAATATTATTGCAATTTAAAATAACTGTTTACAATTTGAATATATTTTAAAATGTAATTTATTCTTGTGATGCAAAGCTGAATTTTTAGCATCATTACTCCAGTCTTCAGTGTCACATGATCCTTCAGAAATCATTCTAATATGCTGATTTACTGCTCAAGAAACATTTCTTATCATTATAAATGTTGAGAAGAGTTGTGCTGGTTCATATATTTTTGTAAATTGATAAATATATGTCATGATTCTGACTTTACTGACACTTTTATTTAGTTTAACGCATCCTTGCTCAATAAAAGTGAATCATTTTTTTATTTTTTAAAAATCATACCAACCCCAAACCTTTGAATGGTACAATAATTTCTTTTATATTTATATTTTGTTTATTTTATATTATTTTAATGTATTTATTTTATAATTTATATGCATACTATAGCTACCAATGTTTACATGAATAAGTAGTCTGTTATTCTCTGAACATCTCTGTCTCCAGTATCTTCAGCTTGTGTTTGCCAGTATGGTGAGGGACGTTAATGACCGAGTGCTAAGCATCCAGTTGGCTAGTTTACAAATGACCTGTGCTCTTTTTATGAGGTTTGTGTTTATGAGGTTTATGTAGCTGCAGGCTTTCACAGAAGAATTGCAGTTTGTTGAGTGGAGCTGAACATGTGCCGTTCTGATGACGTCTGATAAAACGCTAGACGTCAGACATCACGACTCACAAGTTCAGCGATGATTTATTTATGGTTACACACAGCTTTAAGATGGGTTAAATTAAAGGACATTGTTCGACTTGAATCCATTTGTGAATTTATTATAAATGGTAATACAAAAAGCAGTCAAAAACAGTCCATATTTCCTCAAACCAAGCTAATAATAACAGCCATATTCATCAAGACTTATGTAATCCCACTAAATCCAAGAAAAACATGAGTCCATAACACAAAGGGGAGTAAACGTAAACCAAAATGTAATAAGAGGAGTATTTAACTGCTCTTTAATTACTGGAAAATGTAGAACAGATGTCCTGTGACTGTAGCAATGAATCTTTAGAAAGTCTAATGAGATTGCCCTCTACTGACTGCTGCAAATATTTATTTTATTATTTGTTCTAATAATAATTATTTTAAAATTTATTTTAGGTTTAATTTATATTTTAATTTTTTTAAATATTTTATTTCATTTTATTATTTAATTTGTTTAATTTTATACTTTTTTTTTCTATTTTTTTCTGGACTCATTTAATGATCACCATTAATTTGCTGTAAACAGACTGTGATCTTTTCTTAGACCATAAGCCGAGACCTAGACCAGGACTCTGCTGTAAATGAGACCCCGAAGCAGATGAAGGCCAGGTTAATGCATTTTCAAGAGGTCTTAGGACCATGACCGTTGGTTAGGAGTCTGTCTCTGCCATATGATTATTTTAAGAGCTTCACCAGGTTTTCAGTACCTGCAGGCAGAGCTGTTCACAAGAGGGAACCCAGGGGTCAGAGTTTGACTGGTTAGCATGGCCCAGTTAGCCTCTGCTAGCAGATGTCGTAGCTGCACCATCTGGCAACAAAAACATCTTTCTTCATTCACTGACAGCCATTCAGATAGAGCTGAATACAGTTTTGTGTGTGTAACCTATGAATTGCAAATGTTACATTATGTTAAAGTAGATGTTTTTAATATCTTATTCAGTCTAAAATATTTTTCAAAGATATGCTAAATATATAATATAAAAAGCATGGCCTAAGGTAATATTTTTTTTTAAATCGATTTGTTTAAACATTCAAAAACACAAATATATTACAAAATGTACTTCGAGGGGCAAGATAATACATTTCCAGTCTTAAAGTATGTTTAAAATCAGGTGAAATATTATTATTATTATTATTATTATTATTATTATTATAAACTTTTCTACTTGAGTATATTTTAAAACATAATTTATTGCTGTGATGCAAAGCTAAATTCAGCATCATTACTCCAGTCTTCAGTGTCACGTGATCCTTCAGAAATCATTCTAATGTTTTTCAAAAAGCATTTCCTTTTATTATTATCAATGTTGAAAACCGTTGTGCTGCTTATTTTTGAAATTATTTTTTAAGATTATAAATGTCTCTGTCACTTTTGACAGATGGCCAAAAATGAAGATAGAAATAATTAAAACTTCAAATTTAATATTTTCAAAATGTATTTAAAAATCAATTTGCCTTATATTTTGGCCATTTAAAATAAATTTTAAAATATGTCTGAAAACTTTTTTTTTTTGTATATTTTGAAATAAAATGAAAAGTATATCTGAGTATTTTTTTTAAAATATATTTTAAAGTAGGCCTAAATTTTAAAATGTCTCAAAATTGATATTTTTGCATATTTTGAAATATATTTAAAAATATATCTGAAAATGTTTTTTCAAACGAATACTCAGATATACATTTAAACTTCAAAATATACAAAAATATACATTTTCAGGCATATTTTTAAATTTACTATGTTTTTATATTTAAAAGTTTTTATATTTTGAAGTTTAAATGTACATCTGAGTATTCTTTTGTATATTGAGGTAAAATTAAAAATATGCCTGAGAATGTATATTTTTGTAAATTTTGTATTGAAAATGTATCTTGAAAATATACATATTTTTTCTTTATTTTGAAATATTTAACAATATTTTAGGGCTGCAACAACTAATCGATAAAATCATTTATTATCGATAATGAAAATAATCGACAACGATTCTCATTATCGATTAGTGGGTCTGCCCACAGTGCACGTCCAACTTCAGCCGGTGGCGTCAAATTAACGTTACAGCACTGAATAACGCATTTCTATGGCCAAAATGCATCCAAAAATAGTGGAGGAAACAGAATGAGATGCTGCGGGAGAAGTACATGATCCAAGCTGCACAAAACATGAGAATCAGAGGCGTCATGCCCATTCAAAGTGAGGGGGCACGTGCCCCCTCAGATTTTTGAGCCAAGTGGATTTTGAATGCAGCTTCCAAAAGACAAAAAATAGCCGATTAATATTTTCTGTATTTAATACAATCACACCGGTGTGATTAGAACATTCAGCGCGTCATATAATCAGCTGCTAAATTCACATCAGCCAGAGACAGACGCGTTTTTACAGCACTGCGCATTATAACCAATCACACGATTCTGTTGAGCTTATGAATGCAATGACCAATCAGAGGCGTTCAGATGAGTCATCGCTAAAATGCCGGTGTTTTCTTCACTCGCTCGCTGACTGAATACCTCTTTCTGGCGAATTCTCTCGTCAGAAACAACAAAGCGCAAATGTGTGTACGAATATGTAAGTAAGATATTCATTTCATAGTGTGAACAGCTTCAGTGATTATAATGGGAGTTTTTGAGAGTGCTTGAACTCTAGACTGTCGGCAAGTTCTTTGATTATGTAAACGTTCTTTGCTCTCTTTCTGTAGCCTACAATGAAAGTGTTATGATTAGTAGCCTAACTTACAATGTTTTTATTCACATTAACTTTCAATGTTAAATTCACATTAAATATAAAGTCAGTCGTATTAAAATATGTTATGGCATGACACCCATATCTGTTAATTAAGTAAACAGACTGGTTTTATGCATAGTTAATAGGTTACATTATTAGGTTACTTTGACCATCGCCCACTAGATCAACTAACATAATCTATAAAGTGAGAATCAAGATATTTCATGATATAGTTAATGCGTTTGGGAATGTTTCGAATAAAAAGGAAAAAATAAATAAATAAAATATAAGTGCTGTTGTGGCTGCTGTCACATGACAATAAGTTTAAATCTTTACTGAATGAGCGCGAGCGCGGCGGATGCGTGAACACGAGTCAGAGAGGGATTAATATTCAGCGCAAAAACATTCATTGTTATTTGCCCAATAAATGACAATAAAATTTTTAGATTTAAACAATTCTGACAGGTTCCTAAAATATTTGTGTTTTCTCTTTATTATGACAGGTGGTCTAATAAACTGTTAAGCACTGTATGTTTTCATAGCATTCAGTTGGCACGTTTGTTTGAAGGACATTGAGCAGAATGTGGAAGTGTTTTTGTCAATAAAATAAAAAAAGAAGAAAATTTTGCTTTTTTTAAAAAAAAATCTGATTAATCAAAAAAATAATCGGCCAACTAATCGATTATCAAAATAATCCTTAGTTGCAGCCCTACAATATTTTTCTGTAGGATGCACCAACTGAACGACTTTCCACTGAAATGTATAATATTGCTTTTGCAGTCTCCAATTATGTATTTGGTTTGTATTTCAGTGTTTTCTTGGCGACTCTGTAAGCCTGTGCTAAATGTCACAGTAGGAATTGATCCTTACTTTTGTTATCTTCACAATAATTGCTTGGATTCCACTATTAAAGTACTGTGATGCCGTGATAATTGCTTAATTGATTAGGATCAATAACAGAGTGGTCCTTTTCAATTAAAGTCCAGAGCCGTTGTGCTGGATGTCATGACAGCGTGCACTGCTTTCACACGTCATGAGGGTCCCGTATGGCGAGGACTTCTGTTAGCAAGGCTGCTTTGGAGGCCAGTATAGGTTACACACAGACAGACTCTTCATGTGTGACTGCTGATAGAGCAGAAGGTGTTAGTCAGGCAGGTAGTTTGTCTTCCTGTGGAGTTTCAGGAAAATAAAAGCAACAACTGCAGCTCTTCTTGCTATTCCTTCTGAATACTGATTCCTCTTCAAGTGTTTTTGTGTGTGTGCTGGTAAATGTTTCAGTCATATACATATATATTACATTTATTTTTTTAAGTCTCTTCTGCTCACAAAGGCTGCATTTAATTAATAAGAATTAATTAATAAATACAGTAAAAACAATGATAATGTAATATAATTTAGCAATTTAATATAATTGTTTTCTGTGTAAATATATTTTAAAATGTAATATATTCCTGTGATGCAAAGCTGAATTTTCAGCATTATGATCCTTCAGAAATATTCTAATAAGCTGATTTGCTGCTCAAGAAACATTTCTTATAATAATAAATAATGTTTTTGAGAAACTATATATATATATATATATATATATATATATATATATATATATATATGTATATATACACACACACACACATATATATATATACACACACACACACACACACATACATATATATATATATATATATATATAATTTTTGTACAAATTTAAAAGTATTTACTCCCACTTTTGATCTGTTTAATGCTTTATTGCTTATTTGGATAAATATATGAATTTCTTAAAATAATACTTTTAAATGGTAGTGTATGATGTTTGATTTTTGTTTCAGATTGATTTATTTTAATCTAGTATTTTATTACTAAAGCTGCTCTTTTCCTTGTAATGAAAGTGAATGGTAATCATATTTTCAGTGAAGATTTTCAGTAAATAACTAAGTTTTTCTCTGTTTTTCACATAAAGCTGTTATATGACATCAGAACACATGATAAAGTTCATTATGTTATATGGACTACTTTTATCATTCTTTTTATGGTGCTTTTTTATCGTTTTTGTATTTTTGTATGTAAAAGATCACCTCAAACAATCGCTAAACATTGATGTTACACTAAATAAGGTGAGTCTTATGGGTTCCGATGTCAAAATATTATTTTTTTGGTGAAGCATTGCTTTAAGAAACTCAATTTACTCAAAACAAAACCAAACTCGTATTGAGGCTGTCAAACAATCTCTCCATTACAACCCGACTCTTAGTCCCCTCATGCGAAAACGCTGCTGCAGAGTTTCATGGGCAAAAGAAGTTAAACTGGTGGAAAAGCAATTACCTTCAACAAAGCCATTGTTTGACACAAACATTTTATATATATATATTTATGTAGGCGACCTTCTCAGCAGATCATGTTCTCCACACTAGGTGGAGCTGTGGATGAAGCCACAGTTCATTCCTGTACACTCAATTTGTATATGTCTTAATTCTGTAACTATACATATTTTTTATTACGCCTTAATATTTATCAATTAAAAGGAATAAATGAATATGCATGTGTTTTTGCAGCCTAAATATATCTTAGTAGCTGAAGAGTTTATGAGCAAACATAGGCTAATGTGTACTCGCATGCATGTGGCCGCACATAAATCTTTGTTTCCATCTGTGTATATCCATATTCATAGAGCTACATGCTGAGTGAGCGTGTATGTCTTTGAGAGAGAGACACTTGTTGTATGGATGGCATGAATCATGCTGAGTGTTTGGGATTAGCACTTCAAAAGGATTATTAATTTATCAAAGGCAAGATGGTACTGCAGCACCGGCTCAAAGCCAGCAAGAATAATCGACTTCACACTCACACACAAAGCAACATATATCTCAACGTCTCTCAAACACAATGACACAACCCACACAAACACACTTAGACACATCCATACACCCACACACTGATAACCTGCTGACATCTTCATACTACAAAAATGAGACAAACACAACAAAAAAGTCAATTAAGTCTAGATTGTCAGTTTGTCAGTTGGGTTCGCTCTATTTTATATATACATTTTATATATCTCATGTGTCAATCAAAAGCAAATCACTAAAACATTAAGATTGTATTTCAAACTTGAATTGCTCCAATGATAAGGAAGTACCTTAATTTTTTTTTTTAATTTACAGGATGAGGGCATGATTAATTGCATTTTTTTTAATCACATTGTTTTCTGTATAAATAATTGCATTACAGTTAAAAGCTGTAGATTTAATTATTAGCTTGGAAATAATGCAATTTATATACTATCCAATAATATATTAATTATGGAATAATAATTACATGGTTAATAGCAATGCTAAGATTTCCTCTGTTTGAGGATTTATTTTAATATCAGTCTATTTTAAGTAAATGTTTAGAGTAAAATAAATGAATTAAACGTTTTAAGGATTTTATATTTTAATTTTAATTGAATTTTAAATGTTATTTTATTTTAAATGTTATTTTTATTTATTTATTTTAAATAAAGCTGATTTCCAAAAAAAGGGTTCTTTAAAGTATGATGCACCAGGCTGTGTTCGTAATTGCTTACTATACTTCTCATACTAATTTTTGCTGTATAAATAGTGTGCATAGCATGCAAATTGTTTTAATGCATGGAATACTTGCTACATTTGCAAAAAAATTTGCAATGCAAAAAGACACATAGCACTGAATACTGTATCCCATAATGCAATGCACTCAAATTGGCCTTACATTTTTGACTTTCGATTTTATTAGACTACCCTTCACAATTGGATTACAAATGTAAAATAACTACATTTTCCTGAATTACACGCATGGGACATACATAGTGCTTTTTTAAATGTTAGTACTTGAACATTTAAAAAATAAGGCTGTGTTCAAAATCATATGCTACTCTCTTCACATATTGTTTTTCACTTTCTTTATGCAACCCTAGTCTTTGTACACTACATGTAAGTGTTCTGAAGCAGTATGTGTATTACATCAGGCTATGTGAGGCAGGTGGAAGCATTTGTTTCTTAGCAGCTTCATTTTTTATTTATTGGTCTGTGCACCCCAACAAATGCAACTACTTTACACATACTCAGACACACCTGGGTTGTAGAACAGCACACACCTTGATTTGTTTTGCACACAAACAATGTGCGAGCAAGAAAAAAACAGCCAGACAGTTGTGCATGTTTTCTCCTCATGCGCACACACACACACGCATGCTCAGACACACATGCGCATCTCAGGGGACGGTGTTGCATTCGGGCATTACAAAATGCTCACACAGAGTCTGTTCCACACCTTCACAGATTCAAACTGCCATCTGGACCCATCTGGAGGATTTGGCCACCAGAAAAGCACACATACACACAGTATCTCTCAAACACACAGCCTACATGTTCATGCATGCATGCAAAAACAAATATGCATGTGCACAACTCAGTTACTGATATAGAGAGTGTTGGCGCTCTATAGGGTTTACATACGTGAAAGTGTGTGACATTTCCTCTGATGCACATGTGGACATGCACATGTTGGAAAGCTGCCAGATCACTTTGAGGACGAACAGAACATCAGTTCAGTCTTCCAATACGTTCCCAAACGTGGCTGCCAGCCAGCAGACACACGCATGCATTCACAGACAGTGAATGGGGCAAGTTAATGAGAGAGAAAGCTGGGAAGAAGAGGTTATTGATTACAGGTGTGATTCCTAATAAAGCATCTGCTCGTACAGTTGAATACTAAACGATGCAGCAGCGCGTGTGTGTGGTTGTTTACTCAGCTGCACTTTAGAAACAAAATTGTCCTGGGAAGTTCAAATCTGACAAAACATTCAAGGAATAGTTCACCCAAAAACTAAAATTGGCTGAAAATATGCTCACCCTCAGGCCATCCAGGATGTAGATCAGTTTGTTTCTGTTGGGAACAGATTTGGAGAAATTTTGGATTGCATCACTTGCTCAACAGTGGATCCTCTGCATTGAATGGGTGCCGTCAGAATGAGAATCCAAACAGCTGATAAAAATAATTCACACGACTCCAGTCCATCAATTAACGTCTCGTGAACAGTGTTGCCAGATTGGGCGGTTTTGAATTTGATTGTGCAGGGAAAAAATTGGCTTGGGCAGGTGGACAAAGTTTGGGGACAGTTTGGCGGTTTTCAAACATTTAAATTGTATAGGCTAATTGGTTAACAAACAAGCCCATGTGTGCATATAGCCTACTGTATCCAATCAGTCATCACAACATTACTAAACACACAAGTGACGTGATGACGGACGTGATGATTCATGAGTGACGGGTTTTTAGTGCAATAACGGATCTGATTTTGAATGTGTAACTGTATAAGTGATCATAATGTCTAAGTTACATGGTAAAGAGTGGGAGAGTGCTTTAACTCTCAAAACGTGAATGACACCTGTTGAAGGAGAGATGACACGAAGGCTGTATCACTGCAACTCCGAAATCAGAGCACAGTTAGCCTACATTATTTAATCAAAATCTATTTATATCCATACGATCCTGTCTTTTATCTTTTAAACGGTCCAGATTGGTATACCCTTGAAAGCTGCTGGTCTTGTTAGTTTTGACTGTGCAAAGTTCTGTAATGTTCTACAATATGAACTTCACGAAAGACTTCCTCTAGTTCTGTGTGAAATTATAGAGCGACACAAAGGTAAGCGCGTTATTGTTGTTGTTAATTTTTTTATTTTTTTTATTGTTGGATTATCATACAGTATGTGTCAATGAATGACACAGTTTTGACTGTCATAGTGTGTGCATAAACGAGTGTGAAATACCTAATTACGTTGCTTATTCCGATCACTTATATTGGGCACTTTTTTGCGTTTAAATTCTGACTGTTGACATTGAAAATGATGCATGTGTTTTTTCGAGGGTATCGGTTAATTTCTTGATTGCTGTTTTGACAGTGTCTGCTTGCGTATTTTAATCATATTTGGTAATCCTCTTTACTGTATTTGCCCCGATTTGATCCATAGGAAATTTATCTGTCGTTATATTTATATTAATTTGTCTTCATTGTTTTGTTTTAAGGAGTTAAAAATGGCTCTTATCAACCTTGATATGGCATTATTTTGACAGTTAAAGTTTTGGGCGTTTTTTTTTTTTTGTTGTTGTTGTTGTTGTTGGGTTTTTGTGAGCTTTTGGGCTGGAAAGCGTCCATCCAATCTGGCAACACTGCTCATGAAGCCAAAAGCTGCATATTTGTAAGAAACAAATCCATCATTAGATGTTTTTAACTTCAAATTGTCCTCTGTTCTCTATAATATTGCTTTCTCCAGTGAAAAAGTCATCTAATCTGAATCAGGAGAGAAATATGCACAGATCAAGCACTGTTTACAAGCAAAAACAGTCCAGAACAGTTCTGAACAACAAATATGTTGGTGGATTTTGATGTGAGAGGATAACAGGGGAAGATAATGCTACATTTCTCCAAATCTGTTCCCAAAAAGAAACAAACTCATCTACATCTTGGACGGCTTGAGGGTGAAGTAAATTTTCAGGAAATTTTCATTTTTTGCTACACTATTCCTTTCATGAAGTAAATTGTTGTTTCTAAAATGCATAGTTTTTTTTGTAGGGTTTATTATGTAGTTGGGTGTTTGTGAGTGTTTTTATGAGTTCTCCTCATCCATGTGCAGCTGCTGTACTGACGCACTGCAACACTAGGATTTATTTGAGCTGTTAAACCACAGAATTGACACCATCAAACTCTCTTGACTTGACTGAAAGCCCTTTGTGTGTTTCTCCCATCATTAGTGCCACTAGTTTATACAGAAATGTATGAACACACACAATGCTTATCTATGGTGCATGAGAGGTAGTATTCTTAATGGTATACTTGTGTGTGTGTGTGTGTGTGTGTGTGTGTGTGTGTGTAGATGTCAGTTTGAGTTGAAGGACATATACAGAAAGACACAATCAACCTCTCCATGGCTTTCTATTACACATACAGATACCTCAGTATAGATGAGAGAGAAGAGACACACACACTGTGACACACAGAGGGAGAGTGAATACACAGCCTCGTTTATGTTTATTTACTGTTTTTTTGGAAGCAAGTTGTTTTAATGTGCAAGATCTTATTGTCTGTTGCAATGTTATTGGCTTTTGAAGTTTACTGTGATGAATCGTTTGGTTTCTTGGAACTAAACAGTAACACAATTAACTGATTACCAGCATTTAAAAATAAAATTTTTACTCCGGAGCAATTGAAAGAGATTTTTCCCCCCATGTTTTCTATTCTGTTCAGCAAAACAATTTCATTTTTTGGTTTCTTGAGCCGCTTCTAATCCCAGAGCATAATAATAGACCAACCTGGAAACTCATTCAAGTAATGGCACAGCCTTCTGCATGACCAGCTGTACAGAAAACTCTTAAGACATTATTGGAAAATGTGTGTACGTCTGAAAGTAATTCCGGATGGATAATTTCACTGGTGTATTAGAAAATGTCATGAAAATGAAATGGAATATACAGTTTTCTTATTGTGGATATTTAGGTGAATAAATTAACTCCCTGAAATAAATTACTTGTCATGATATCAAAATTTCAGCTGTCAACAACAGTAAACTTTTACAATTCTTAATATTGATACTATAGCAATAACTAACATGCGATTCACTGAAAATAATTGTGTGGTGAAGTAAATCTAGCAGAAAAGATTTAGTATTTTCTTCATTTATTAAGTCAATTTAAGTCATGTTCAAGCATGAACTTGAAAATATTAATGACAATGACAATTTATTTATATAGCACAATTAATTTCAACTTCTGTTGACCAATGTGCTTTCCAGTAAGTCATTAAGTTATAAAATCATACAAATATCCATCGACCATACGCTTTAGAAAATAAAAATGTCTTTAACCTAGGCTTAAAAATATTAACAGAAGAAGCTTGTCTAATAGAGAGTGGCAAGGCGTTCCAAAGCCTGGGGGCAGCAATACAAAAAAACACGATCTCCACTGCACTTAAGCCTCGACTTAGGGGTAGACAATAGATCCTGGTTGGAACTTGGAAGACCGAAGGGATCTAATGGGTTGATACTCTGTCAGTAACTCACAGAGATAGATAGGGGCCAAACCATTTCGAGATTTATAAACAAGGAGCAAAATTTTAAATTTCACTCTAAAACAAACAGGCAGCCAATGTTATGAGCGTAAAATAGGAGTAACATGCTCCCTCTTTTTAACCCCACTCAATAGTCGAGCCGCAGTGTTTTGAACAAGCTGCAAACGGGATAAAGCTGTCTGGCTAATCCCAAAATAAAGTGAGTTGCAGTAGTCCAGCCTAGATAAAATAAAAGCGTGAATTACTTTTTCAAAATCTTTAAAAGAAAGAAAAGGCTTTGCTTTAGAAAGCAAACGCAGCTGAAAAAAGCAAGCTTTGACTACTGAATTTATTTGGCGGTCAAACTTTAAGCCATCATCAAAAATTAAAGGTTTTTTACCCATGATTTCAGACACAGAGACATCTCGCCCAAATCCAATTTTGGGGAATCTGAAAATAAATAATCTGAAAACAATAATTTCAAGTATGAAGTATATTCTACATTTGTGTTTAATTAAATTGTTGAAATGAAAGTCTGAAACTTATATATTACTTAGGGTTATTGTTGTATTTGTAGAGAGTTCTTAGGTATTGATTCAAAAGTAGAAAACCTTCAGTAATTTTCAACAAATATAATTGAGTAAACTCTAACTTTGCCATGCAAGTGTTCCCTACATACACTGAAATAAAATTAGGTCTAGAAACAATTTTCACTTTGAAATGGCTAATTTTCACAAAGAATTTCAAACAAATGATAAGTAACACAATTAATTAAACTTCTGAAGTGCAAAAATGAAAGTATTTTCTTGTAAAACATATGTTTGTTTTATTTACAACTATCTACAATCTTTTTTTACAGTGTAAAATAAGTAATAATTCATAAAGTTGCTTTTTTTATACAGTTTATATTTTTGATTTTGTTGCTAAGTTTGATAACTTATTTTGTGATGCCTGAGATATTAAAATTTTGAACACAAATTAACCTTGTATGACAGTTCAACATCTGTATATATTGTTCATTTAAATGTTACTGCCGGAAGTTATTTTAATTGCCATTGCATCAGTTTTGCAAGTAAAAGTTACTTGATAAACTAAGAGATTTTAAGTTATTGTAATTTACTAGATGAAGTAGGTTTTATACCATTGACCTTTGTTTAAAAAAAAATGCCTTTAAAAACGTACCTGAGCTGATGCCACTAACCTGGCAAACTCTGGCAAATTCATTGATTTAGTTCTTACTCAAAAGCTCTTAGAGTAGCAGCCTGGTGGCTTGTTTATGCATCTGTTGAAATCCTGTATTTTGCCAGCCAACCAGATTAGAGCTTGCCAGGCTGAGAAAGTGCCCGTTTTGTGTGCAATATGCATCAGGCGTTCTGTGAATGCACTGCGGATGTGCCATCTGAGGATAAGACAGAATGCGTTCTCCTTCTCTAGGCGTGCTGCATTCATTCAGAATGAAGAACACAGTTTTGTATGTGTGTGAGAGAGAGTGCTTGACCTTGAAAATCTAGACTTTATCAACTTCTTGGTGTCAGTGTTTGTGCTAAAATGACACCCAGTTGGTCAACATGAGATATTTGAAACCATTTTGTTTTGCTTCAAAAAAATTTGCACCAGACATTAGACATTTAATCTTTTTGATTCATTTTGTATTAGCCGACTGCTCTGAACGTCTTCTGGTGTAATTTAGTGCTCTACAGGGTCTGTGCCTAAAGAGAATGTCAGTTTAATTGCAATCCGAATAAAAAGTTCTATCTCACTAATCGTTCATTATTTGCACACACATTTCTCTCTCGTTAAGGGACTCCATGTTACTAAAATGAACAGACTTTCTGCCAGTTCTTAAATACAGCTGTATCTTAGCCATCAAGGATTTATAAAGGTTTTGAAATGTTTTCTTACTGCTGGTTGTTTTTCAGCACATCGCAAAACAACCATCTGTTCTGCTTAAAGGAATAAATCACCCAAAAATGACCCTCAGGCCATCCAAGATGTAGATGAGTTTGTTCATGGGAACAGATTTGGAGAAATTCAGCATTACATCACTTGCTTACCAATGGATCCTCTGCAGTGAATGGGTGCCATCAAAATGAAAGTCCAAACAGCTGATAAAAACATCACAATAATCCACAAGTAATCCACACCACTCCAGTCCATCTGGTGAAGTGAAGAGCTGCATGTTTGTAAGACGTTTTTAACTTAAAATCATCACTTCCAGCTACAATATGAGCGTTATTATGGATTATGGACTCATATGTTGGACAGAAGTGATGGTTAAAAGTTTAAACGCATTAATGGTAGATGTTTGTTTTTGGCTTCACAAGATGTTAATTGATGGACTGGAGTGGTGTGGATTACTTGTGGATTATTGTGATGTTTTTATCGGCTGTTTGGACTCTCGTTCTGACGGCACCCATTCATTGCAGAGGATCCATTGGCGAGCAAGTGATGTAATGCTAAATTTCTCCAAGTCTGATTAATAAACAAACTCATCTACATCTTGGATGGCCTGAGGGTGTGTAAATTTTCAGCTAATTTTAATTTCTGGGTGAACTGTTCATTTAACGTGGTTAAAACAAACCCAGTACTGAACACTGTCTGACTCTACAAATGATTGCAGTGTCACAGCACAATCAAAGGTGAGCTCCTGTGCTTGTTTCCGCACCATTGCATGCGTATGAAGTGCACACGTGTACCTGCCATTACTGATCGACAGGGTGCCAAGTCAGTGTTCTGCGTGGGAACAGACGTGACTGAACATCCGACTAATTTTGGCACACATCGCATGCACACACTTGCCCTGCAGATAAATGGTTCTCCTGTGCTGACGGACTGCTGGATTGCTCATCGTCTCTCCTCTTGCCTCATACAGCAGATTACCTCAGTGAACACCTCTGTCTTTGTCTTTCAGTCTGTTCATCCTCCCCCATTTCCTTTCTGTTTTTACGTCTTTCTGATTTGTCGTGCCGTATGTGCCTGGCTGTGTAACCTCTGCTGCTTTAAGTTAACATTTGAATGTGTTTGTGTGAAAGAGATTTGGTTTGTATTAGGGATGTCAAAACTAGCGTTACTCGAAATGCTTGTCGGTGTTATAATCTTCAAACTGACAGGTGGCAAAGGACAGAAAATATCATATCAACAACCAAGAAAGAGTGGTGGGAAGTAGCAGTTCACCAAACTTTACCAATTAACCAGGAATAATATTATTAGTTCATGTTCTCTGATTGTTGTGCTGCAAAAAAATGATTTAATGTGTTTTTAATTAGTCTTTTTTGACTTGTTTTCCAGTTAAAACATCCTTAAAATGAGTAAAACTTACTCAAAAAGCAACGCTGCGTAATATTAAACTTTTTTTAAAGATTGTGTCTTGAATATTGAGTGTATATTTTATGATGGTTATTGTTCTGTAATTATTGCACAGCAGTTAATGACTTGTTAGCAAGTGTAGATAGATAGATCTAGATTTAGATTTAGATTTTGTTTTAGATCAATTTAAGAATAGGATTTTTAGCAGTATGGTCATATTCATGAGGTGGAAAAAAACAAAACAACCTGAATTTAGATGGGCTGTTTCTTTCTCTAGTTCTGCACAAACATACTTTTAAGTTTGCAATTGATGTTTTTGTGCAGTGACTTTATGTACACAGAAATCTGTACGAGAACCTGAATTTATTTTAAGTAAAATCATTAAACAGTGTATAGTTTTGGCATTTTTATTCATTGTACAAATACAAATGCGCTTTCAGTCTGAAAGCTCAATGCAATTTATTTTACAGGTTAAAACACGGTGCTTTTAATATTGTTTGACATGTTTATTCTCGGCTTTGAAAAAACAATGCATCTGCTTTGCTATCTTTGCTTGAAATCCATCTAATGGAATGTAAGTTACATAAATTTTGAGGTGCATGGCTGCACAAAGCCGGGCCTTTCATCACTATTTATTTCTCCCAAGTATAAACCAGGCTGATGTGACTAAGCATATGAATGTGTTTCTTGGCCAAAATCTTGGCAAGGTATTAATGTAAACACAGTCACTTTGTCTTAAGTGAATGGTAACAGACAAGACGAAAAAAAAAAAAATAATAAAAAATTGGATTTGTGTCAATATATGGGATCTGTGTGATATGCTTTGCAATGTAAATGCAGCCTAATAGACCTGCCAATGTCGATTATGTTGGTAATATTAATCAAAAAACAATATGTGCAATTAAGACAAAACCACTCATTGCTCTTTATTTATTTCTTTGTTCTTTATTATTGACTGTTTACAGGAATAATTAGATGAAATGCACAATATTTACTTGAATGCTGTTGGTTTATTTGGATTCCCAGTGGACTTAATATGGCAACATATTATAGCATGGTACATTACATTAATTAACATTAGTTAATGCAGTAGCTAATATGAAATGGCAACAAACCATACTTTTAAAGCATTTATTAATGCTAATAACTTATATATAGCCTTAATATATTTTGCACAAACATGAATTAACAAGTATTTATCAGTTTACATTAACCTAGATTAATAAATGTTGTAAAAGTTGTTCATTATTAGTTCATGATACCCAACAGTTTAAGTGTCACGGTTAATATACCTTAATATTACTAATATTAGTTAATATTTCAAATATAACTTTTTAAATAAAGCTGTGTGTTCAGTTGCATATTATTTTACTGTGGTTTTCTCTATATATACTACAGATAACTGACAATGTGGTATTGTGACAAGCCCGGTTTGTACGTGGTTAGCTTTTGAATGGTTCCTGTTGACGACGGCCGAGTGGAAGAGCTCCAGTAATACAGAAACAGTGTTTCTTTCTGTGTATTTTTTAGTCTCAGTCTGTTGGGAGAGTGGAGATCTCAGCGGTCTGTTTCTACTTTCCCAGAAACTGTTACTGTGCCTCTGCAGCTCTGAGCTGAACTTCCGTCAAAGCGTGTCAGTCTGCGTTTAGCAGTCCAGGAGTGTCTCTGTCTCTCTGTCTCTCTCTCTCTCGCTCTCTCTCTCTCTCTCTCTCTCTCTCTCTCTCATACACACACACAGCCGAGGTGGAACTTTGTGTTGCTCTGTTCCAAATCCCACTGAACTGTCTACAGAGGCAGCATTTTAAAGCATCACAGGTGCATTCTCCAGTTCAGTAAGGTAGCACTGACTCTAGAGCCATTCTGCAGTGTCTGTTATTTGTGCATTGTCTATTTTTAGTATCCACTGATATTAAAATTCTGACTGATTCACTGTAAAAATGATTTTCAAAGTCGTAAATACAAAAAACTTGGATTATTGAAATATGTTTTACAAGAAAATACCAATTTATACATAATTTTTAATTTAACGTTAATTGCTGTTTTTGTAATTACTTTCAAAATTTACCAGAATTTTATAAAATTATTTCAAAATAAAAATCCTGACAGTTTTTACTCTGAAACTGCTAGCAGATTTCACGTACAAAGAAATGGCAAGTAACGCATTAAATGTAAAATTTTGAAGTAGAAAAAATTTAGTATTTTCTTTTAAAACGTACTCTGATAATCTTTGTTTTATTTACAACTTAAAAAATTTTTTTTACAGTGTACTGATAAACTGATAATTATTTCCATGTTATGGTCGATATTAAAATACTATACCTTTTTTGTCTAAATAAAGTAAAAAAACAAAAAAACAAAACGCAAACAACTAAAATCACTCAAATTCATTTCAATGCACATTATTATGAACATCATGAAAAACGGATATTTATTTGGGATTTCAGTGTTATTTTAGTGTTATATATTATAGTATTTCTTAATATTTTGAATGATTTTTTCTAGTATTATAATTCATTTTAGTTTAAGTTTTAGTAATTTGAATGTAATGTACATTTAGTGTGTGTGTGTGTGTGTGTATACATATACAGGCCTATGTTTTACTGATTTTAGTACTTTGACTTAAACTTATTTCAGTTGCGACATTTCTGATTTTTAAAATTTTTCATCTAATATTTATATTTTACTTTATTTGAACTGTAATTGAACTTTAGTATTTAGCTTTAGTTACAACAAATTAAAATTCGAATGTTTTTTTAATATTAACTTTGAGCCTTCGATAACAGCAAAGTTTATCTAAATGTAAAAACAGAAAATAAGCATGCAAAATTAATTATGCAATATTTGATGCAATAGACGATGCGGATACATTTACAATCTTTAATAATGAATATATTACCAATATATACCATGCATTTCTAATCTTTTTGATATCTACCCACTCACGATGCCTAAAATCTAAACAAACTGCCTATTCTCTTTACTCATCAATAAGACAGTCTTTTTCTGTAAAAATCTGCAAACTGGACAAGGTTTTGCCAAAGTCAGGCTGTGTGACACCAAAATGTTATTTGATGTGAAACCAAGCCAAAGGCTAATGATGTTCAGTATGGAGATCAGAGGTTGTTTCTCGTTGTTGACCGACTCTGGAATTGTCATATTGTTCTTATGATTCTCCTCACATGCACGTTCTGCTATCTGCTGCTGTTTTAGATTTAAATTAGAGCAGTAATGACCTTATATTCCCTCTGGCAGAGAGACAGACAGAGAGAGAGAGAGAGGCAGTGCCTGATCGCGATGTCACATTTGCATTGATAACGGTTCAGCAGGTTTAATAAAGAATTTAGCTTTGTTAATTCATTGGCAGTGGCATGAACATGGAAGCGCAAGTGCGCGCGTGCATACAAAAGTGATTTTTCTGTGCTGAATCGGGGTGTGTGTGCAATAACGTAAACAGTTTGCACAATATACCTCATTTTTGCCTTCTCTGATGATGAAAATGAAATCAAGTCCTCCTACGCATAGATAAGTCATAATGCACCTAAGAAAGAGAGGCCCGGCTGATGGCGTAAATGTGCGAGCAAAATAAAATGCTTCCATTAGGCATGAAGTGGAGAGCGAGCCGATCCTTTTTTCCGCTCTTTTTCTTTCTGTCTGCCGGCAGCAGCGTTGCATTTCACACCCAGGTGTTTGAACATGGATTTCCAGCCTTGTGTTGGAAACGGGCCAGTTTAGCATCCACGCTAGCAAGTTCACAGGCGCACATGCTCAACCTGGCCAGTGGCCACGCGGTCTCACCGCTAGGCTTCTTAATAGGTGGCGTGTTTCATTTTCAGCCAGGCCTGTTGTGGCTGCGCTGATGCTAAAACGCTCTGATCTGAACTACCCACAGTCTAACCTCATTCATTATTACAGCGAACACAACACAACGGCTAGATCTATTGCCAAAGGCAGCTGTCATGCTAGCAGCTTTATCGTTGCTCACACTGCTAGAAAGAGCATTAGCCCTCGTGCTACCTGGCGTCTGTGGCTTTTAAACGCTAGCCAGCGCTGTTAGGTGGGTATTTCCTGCTGGGAGGTAAAGTGTTTGGGTTGATGGGTGGTATATGTTTCAAGACGGAGCTATCGGAGAGTTTTAGCCTTGCTGTTTACCCTTCAGTTTTTTAATTGATGGATCTGAGCCGTGAGATTTCATACTGGGTCTTTTTACGGTAAGCGAGCCAAACTTGAGTTCAATTAGCTTTGTGGCTGGTTTTAATTTTTAGTGGTTCAGTTTTAGAAGGAGCCCCCATTGGGATGTAAAACCACAAATGAGATGTCAGTCAGGAATGAAGTTATATGGAGAGCAAAATGAGACGATTACCAGCAGGACATTCGCTCACACTCATACAGTTCTCTGTGAATATATACATATATGAAAAAATACTGGAATTTTCAGTGGATGAATTGAATGACTTTTTTGAAAAGTCAAAGTCAGTGTTTTTTATTGACACATGTACAGTGTACAGCATACTAAGTACAATGAAAATCTTACTTGGAGAGCTTCTCCCAAAGACAACTTAAAATATGTAAAATTTCACAGGCAATGCAAACAGATCTAGATATTTGTAGCCACTTAAAGGTAAAATGCATGTAAATGTCCCATTCAGATGTTCATTCAATATTACTATAACATATTTTTAGCAACAACAAAAATAAATATATAAATAAATAAAATTATATGATTTTTGATATTTTTCTTTGGTCTTCTTTTCCTTTTTGTTTTGCAAGATACAGTTTTTTTTTTTTTTTTTTTGTAAATACAATCATTATAATATATGATTTGACATTTTTGGCTAATTGCGTTTTTACATACTTGCTGATTGTTTCTTTGGTGGAATGTTTTTGACAATATTTTTCTTTGGTATAATGTTTGTTTGGTAAAATATTTTTGTGTAATTCATACTGTTTTTGTGTATTTTTGCATACTTGTTTGTGCATATACTTGGATTTTATGAAATAGCATTTTTGTAAGTATTTTTCTACAATTACGAGTAATATTTTAAAAAATATAAAAATGTGTGATTTATTGAATGTAAAAAATATTAAAATACAATGTTATGCAATAATATGTTTGTACTTGAGTATTGTAATTGAGTATTGAAAAAAAATTACGGTACAACTCTAAAATTACAGTACTAATATTTACATCTTAATTTCTTAATTTTCAAACATAAAACTGTCAAGCTTTTATTTTGTTGGTTTGTCAACAAATAAATATATGTCCTGCTGTTTCATAGTGAAGCGCAGCACGGTGTTCATTTACATGATACAGTGTTTTTCAGCATCTCAGAGCAGCTCAATTCGCAGTTAATGAACTAAGCCACTCAATAGGTATCTCATTTGTTTGAATTTGCTTTTCTCTTAATTTTGGTGACCCATCTGAGACAGAGTTGATACTTGAATGACCTATAACATCTGTTCACATACCTTAGGTTTCCTAGATTCTAAAAGACCAAAAATAAAAAAAAGACAACAGCATGAACAGACAGACTGCCTCCAGTAGAAGTTGATCCGTATAACCTCTTGAGAAATAAAAGTTGGGTTTGAATGTGCTCTCCAGTGACCTGCAGGATGAAATCTCTCTGCACGTTCCTCAAAAGGCATCCTGCGGTGAGGAGAAGATCTCATTAGTGCACCCAGAACTTTGGTAAGGGCCCTTAAATGGAGAGAGGCGCTGTACTAATGGTGGAGAGGAGGTAGCCGGTCATGAATGATACAACCAGATATACGTTCATCTTCATAACCGCGAGCGCTTCCATCAATCTGACAGATATCCATTAACGCTAACTACTGAGAATAAAAGAGGAGACGAATGGAATGAGAAACGCTTGTGCTGTTGTGTGTGTAAAAATGGGCTTGTTAAGACTTACTAGTGTGTGTATGTGATTAAATGAATTTACATTTTCTGAATTAAAGTGTTCTTAGTGGTTAGAATGTCTTGCAATGCAATTGCTAAGGATTTCTGGGTGCTTTTAAAGTGTTATGATACGGTTGCTAATTACAAGATGTTTTAGTGTGTTGCCATGCTGTAATTAAGCTATACTGAGTCATTTAAATGCAGTGTTGGGGAAAGTTACTTTTAAAAGTAATGCATTACAATATTGCCTTACTCTCCAAAAAAGTAACTAATTACATTACTTAGTTACTTTTTATGGAAAGTAATGCATTACGTTGCTTTTTAAATCTGGGTGGGGCTTGCTTGTTCTATTATTCTATTTTTGGCAAAATTAATAGCCCTTTCACACTAAAATTGAAATTATTAAGCCTCAGGCTGAAGGAAACAAATTCAAAATTAACGTCTGTACAGTAGAGGGCGCAGCTCAAACAAACCTTTAAGGTGTGCTGCCATTCTGGATTGCATAAAGAATAAAAAAAAATATAAAGAAACACAAATGTTATGTTATCTAAAGTGATTTTTGCTTATTAGTGTAGTTGAACTGAATCATTGCAGGTTAGCAGCAAAGACAGTGGTTAATAAAATGGGATTACCTTTATGCATTTGGCAGATGCTTTTATCTGAATTTACATTGCATAGAGGTAAATACTGCAAAATAACTTTTTTATTTTTTTTTCTATAAATTCTTAAAGCAAGATAAATGGTCAAGGCCGCATAATATATTTAGACTTGTTTTCAGAGATCATAACATGAGAAAGGGTATTTGGTCTTACTTGAGTAGCAAATTTATTTTCACTTGTTTTTAACTTTTGTACTTGAAACACTCATATTAAATACACTTGATTAAAGAGACATTCTCTAAAAGCAACTCTTAATATCTCATGCAATGTTGATTTTTAAGTATCTTATCTTGTTTCAATGATTTTTTAGATATTTTCACTGGAAAATTGGACCAAAGTACTAAGAATATGATTTAAACTACAGTAAGCACGAGCAATAGTACTAGTGATGCTTCACTTGGCAAACACCACTAATTAAGATCTGATGTATGTCTGAGCCCTTGATATTTGGCAAGGTATGACTAACTTCAGAGGAATGGACTGATCTGTTTGGAGAGAAAGCTCAGAAAAATGAACTGATTTCTTTGGGAGCAGAGGAGAGAGGACAGATATTTTTTTCTCTTGGTTTGCATGACATACGGGAAGACAGAGAAAGAGAGAGTGTGTTTGAACAGCGAGTCTGCGGACTGCTGATATGGATTTAGTGTTTGATTGGCGGGTGTGTCGCTGAATTGACCCAATGCTGCATCTCAGAGTCACTTAAAAGAGCACTGCACACTGTCCCAAATGCACTCTGTGTGTGCGTGAGACTGAGAAAAAATCAACGTATCTGCGTTCTCACAATGGCGATAATTATCCACAGTGTGACAGACAATATCAGCTGCTTTATAGAGATGCTGTTCGGACTTTTCTGCTGTCTGACAGGCAAAGTGTGAAAATATCTCTCTCGACACACTCTGGCAGTGAAATAATGTGATCGTTCAGACAAACTCTCCTAATCAATCAAGCTTCCACAGCCAGTGTTTGTCTTGTCACTGCAAAACTAGGTTGCTGAGTTTGCTAAATGTAGTTTATTTTTATTTAATGTATGTCAATAGCGGTCTGCTCATACTTTGGCTCTATCCATCCATCCATCTATCCATCTATCCATCCATCCATCTATCCATCTATCCATCCATCTATCCATCTATCCATCTATCTATCTATCTATCTATCTATCTATCTATCTGTTGTTTCTACAGTAGTGTTTGTCTGTCACTGTTTTATCAGTGGTATTAGTGGTTACTTTTGGGTGTGTGGATGTGTGTGTGTATATATATATATATATATATATATATATATATTAGGGGTGTCAATGTTAACGCGTTAACGCATGCGATTAATCTAAAAATTTTAACGCGTTAATATTTTTTAACGCAAATTAATCATGTGATGAGGTTTGACCCCAACTTCTTGCCGTCATCGCAGCGCGGAAGGTTATCTATCATTGTGTGATGAGGGTACAGTGAGCCAGTGTTGCCAGGGTAACGGCACAAGTGGGTTATTTTGAAAATACAGTCGCGGGAAAAATTACAGAGCCGCGGGTTGCGGTTTTTTGGGCTACTTTTATAATGTACCGCGGCCGCCCAAAGTGTATATAGACAAATAAAAATGAAAATAGATCCTTTTACTAATGTGTATTATACTCGGAATGTATCCCTGGCAACTTAAGAACGGAGAGGCGGTTATAATATCACAAACAACGTGAGTTTCAGCCAGAGCATACAACACAGCAGAAATAAACATGACAACAGCCACTATAGATTATATAAGATAATAAACACACAATTACGATAGGATATGATATGTATGTGATTTTCTTGAGATGAATGTGTACATCTATACTAATTTGTGCAGCGATATAAAAGGCTATAAATAGCATATTTTAACAACAGTAAACGACCAAATTCCACATGTGATCGCAAAAGGAAGTTATTACAAACACTCGATGGTGGTTTAAAGTGAGTTCTGAGTAAAAGTGTACTATTAATCTCATAAATTGTCTTATGTAGCATGATGCTAATATTAGCTCTAATGCAGCTGCAGAACAGGTCCAATTCTTCTTCATAATGCATTTTGTCATAATACTTCACGTAAGGTCGCAAGAAAATGTTTTGTTGTATTTATTTAGAAATACTTTTGATAATAGTTGGGTAAATGTATACTGTGGGATTGAAGTGATGTGGCTTGGTAAACGTTTTATTGTCAGTATAAAGACTGATAATGGCTGAATAAAAACAAACGAATAATGATAAAAGAATAAGGATTATGTCTCATACCTGGCGGAAGTGTGAAAGGTTCTGTTTCCTTAAAACAGCATGCATATCATGCATTTCTTTATTTCAACACATTTACAGGTAAATCCTAGTATTTTAAATTTGCGATTAATCATGATTAATCACAGTCCATGACTGTGATTAATGCGATTAAATTTTTTAATCGATTGACAGCACTAATATATATATATATATATATATATATATATATACACACACACACACACACACACACACACATATATATTTATACATATACAGTGTTCGAATTGTGTCAAAGCTCTTGGGGGGTCCCCCTAACCAGACTCCCTCCTCTGTCCGCTTCAAAAAATAAATAAATAGATAAATAAATAAAACCATATATAAATATGATTCAGATTTTTTGTCCTTGTTATCGTTGAGAGAACCTAATTCTAAGATAAAACTTATTTTATGATGATCAGTGAATTATGTGTACCAAACAATCACTAAGCAAAAAAGAATTAAATATCTAGCCTAGGGGTGTGCGAAATAGACAAAATTTATGTCGATATTTTCTTGGATTTTATCGATAACGATAATCAGACAATCTTTTCCTGAGTGTGTTGCGCTGCAGGACTGCCGTGGACAGCTGACTCCTAAAGTTTTTGATAGCCTATTCTTCATATTCTGTGTGGTCAGTCAAACTCTTATATTTAATCAATAAAGTCAATTAGAATAGTAAGACATTTGGGGCTGTTACCAAACAAATAAAATCATTATCAACAAAATTAATCTTTGCAATGCAGAGGAAACACAGAAGCTGCATCTGAAGAGGGATTTAGATTTAGTATTTATTTGCACACTGTTTAATGCAGGACATGAATGCATTTAACTTGCAGTTACAAATGCATAAATAATGTTTTCATATTTTAATCCTAAAACGTTGAATACTGATATTTGAAATTATTAAAAAAAAATGAAAAGGTACTTTAAATGTGAAATTAAAACTGCCAGTAGGTGGCAGCAACTCACTGTTAGTGAGTCATTGCGATTGAACTGAATCATTTAAACGGTTGATTCATTCAGGAACAAAACACCGTCATGTTGCTCAGAGATGCAAAACCGTGCTGTGGCTGTGTTTGGATCCATTTTTGTTGGCGAAATAGAACAAAAATAGGCAATATGGTGTCTAAAACGTAAGTCTATTAATATTAACTTCTTGTTTATTGAACTGTTGTATAGGCTAAAATCAATATCATATTTGTGATTTTTGCGAAAAAATGTCACTCTTCGTGTGATATTGATTAACTATATGAAATGATATAAATATATACATTTTCTACCCCTATATGTTGAATTTTGGCAGCATTCTAAATGCATTTTATTAGACTGAATCATGCAGTGAAAACACACTCTTAATGAGCACAATCAGTCTAGTTAGCGTTTAAGCACTCAACTCCTCTTATAATCTGTATGATAAATGAATCTCTTTACTTTTATCGTACGTACATCTGCACTTTTGTTGCTTATGATGAGGGAATTCGCGAGTTTCAGTCTAAACAAAATTCAGTGATGACTAATCTGAGCGCCTCTGATTGGCCACTGCATTCCTAAGCTCAACAGAATCGTGTGTGATTGGTTATAGTGAGCAAAACACGAAAAAATAAAATACGATGTAATGAGCTATTTTTAGTCTAAATTTAATACATCAATCGAATCCTTTCATTTCATTTTAACTAGTTTCATGTTTCAAGTATTATAGTTTTATTGAAAAACCAATGCTTATGGGAGGTTCAGGACCCCTCCAGGCTCCCCTCAATTCGAACACTGCACATATACATATCACATATACGTGAATAATACCGCAGTTTGTGCAGATTGGGTGATTTTCATCTGGCATGAATTGATAAAATGTATGTTTTTGAATGTTACGCGAGATTTGGGATAAAATCATCTGGCAAATGCATAAATGTAAATGTAATGTAAAATGTGGCTGAGAGTTTTGCATGAACAAGCACCACTCACATTTTCTTCAGAAAATCTAAAAATCTGCTTGAATATATGTATGAAGTGTTATATAAAGAATGTGAAGTACACAACATGCCATAAGGGTTTATGGAAAGACATTTAGTTGATGTACCAGGACCACTTCGGTCTTAGTTTCCATGGTGAATGAAATGATGCTGGCAGAAAGACCGAACCGAGTGTTTCCCGTCCAAAACTGTGTTTGTAGGATTACCTTCAAGATGCTTTGTTTCCCCAGTTGGTAAAAGACAGGCGTTGGCATCCTCACATGTGTTGACAGACTTGCTGTGATGAATCTTTGCAAGCTTTGGGTTCACATTCCTGAGCCTGGGCAACGTAAAATCAGAGTTGACCCTATTTACTTTTGTAACACGTTTTTTGTACCATATATTCATAATTCATCAGTGCACATTACTCCAAAGAATAACATGTACTGAGCTTTTAATCTATTATCAAAATTGTATGTATATATTTATTAATTATTATATAACTTTATTTAGTTATATAGTAATTAAAAATATTTCATTTTATTATTTTCAAATTTTAGATGGTGATGATCATGGTTATTATTGTTATTATTATGAATGTAGGTAAAATATTGAATATTTTTAATATAGATTTTTCTGATTGAGAATAAGTAGTCTTTTGAATTTAGATTTTAGACTTAGGTTGGTAGTTTCTGGTTGTTTTGTTTTGATTAGCTGTTAAATGTTGTTTATTTATATTTTAATATTTTTGTAATGCACAAAGTTAGAAAGTTCTTTTTATAATTTACAGAGAGATTGTCTTTCACATATTTTTAACCAAATAAATTGTAATTGTAATTTGAATCAGAAATCTGTATTGATATTGATACCCAACGCTAACCTCAATCTTGACTTTCCAAGCTGAAAGAGTCACTGTCACATGCACAGTGATTGACGCCGAGGTTTTGATGGACGTTTGAAGGGCCGTTTGAAGCAATTATTTGTGAGCACTTTTATATTTTTTTTTTTTGAATAATCTAACAATAATAATCTCTTCATTTTGAAGTAAGTTTCATTTGAGGTTTGGATCAGACTGTCTGTCTATTACATTTCGACAGACTGAAGCACATGTCATGATAATGTATCAAATGATTTTTGCAGAATTTCAAGCAGCCGTTTCACCACCTTCCTGACCTCATTGTCTTGTGTGGTTCATGGACAGTTGGACACGGGACTGAATTTGTGATAGACAGGTGGACTCAAAAACTGATGTGCAAAGTTACTGTGAACAAGATGTTCTCGGCTGCTTTAGAGTAGCTGTCCATCACAAGCTCAGCGGAGCGTCATGAGTTTGCTCTCTGAAGACTTCATCTGTGCTCTGTCTGAAGATCACAGCCGTTTCACCCACACAAAGGGAGCACTTAATCACTGGGTTATTACAGTTAACTATAACTAAAACCACGAGAACACATTTTCATTACTTGAAATATAATTAACTGAAATAAATTTATAAAAACTTACATTTATTTTATTTCACCTAGTTGCCAGTCAACATTTCCTATTTTTGTTTGGTTTAACTTTATGTACTAAAACAACTAACAGTAAAACTGAAATAAAAATAATAAAACTGTATAGACATTTTTTTTTAAATCAACCATAGGGTAATTATAGTTATATAAATATTTTAAAAAAATAAAAATAAAATTTAAAACATTGTTAAATTTAATATTAAATCCATAAAACTCATATTTTACTTTAAATAAAATGAATTTGAGCTGAAATAAAGTATAAAACATCTTATTTTATTTCAGCTTGTTGTCAAGGCAACATTTCTTCTCATTTTCATAAAAATTTTAAAACACATTTTCATTACTTAAAATAAAATGAATGCTAACTGAAATAAAATATACATTTTATATTTTATTTTAGCAATGAATAAAACAAATAAAATAAAAAATAAATAAAAATAAAAAAATAAATATGTGCCAAGGCAAAATTTTCCATTTAAAATAACATTAAAACTGAAAAAATAACATTAAAACTGAAATAAAAATGAATAAAAACTATATAATTTTTAAAAACATAATATAGTGAACTAAACCCATTAAGACACATTTTTGTTGAAATAAAAATAAAATTAGCATTAGCTGAAATACAGTATAAACAAATCCCAAGACAATATTTGTCATTTAATTTACCTGTACTAAAATAAATAACGTTAATCTGAAATAAAAATGAATAAAAAAACACAACAAAATGACTAAATCTTTAATTAAAATTAAAATGGAAAAAGAATCAAAATATGAATTAAAAAGACTAATATAGCACCACTTAATCAGCGTTCTGATGGAGCACTGCATTGTCTTCTCTAAGGAGCCGATGCGACTGATGATCTGGCTTGACTTCGTATGATCCGTGACTAAGCGCTCGCTTTATGGAAAATGTAGTCTTTCTTTAAGTGCAGACAGTAAATAGTATTAGCTTTAGCTTGAGTGGACCGAATCACCCATTAAAAAAAGTTGGGAAATGAGTAATGGACTAGCATACCAGGTTTAACATTAGCGAAGAGCTAACGCGAGCAGTTGCCCCTGTGACGGATCGTCCCATTAAAGCTGAGTGCGAAAGAGTAATGGGCCCCGAGCCTCAAGCCAGCGTCGAGTTTAGCTCCACTGGCTAAACCGGCTATTACGGCTTCCCACGGGAAAGCGCCAATGTGTGCGTACAGAAAAGAGTGTCTTTGCACACATATAAACGTATAGGTGCGCACCAGACCGGCTCTGTGAGAAATGGATGTATCCTTCTCCGTTTCGGCTCCCTTGCTGACCGCACAGCTGTGTAATGATGCCCAGTTGTGTGGTTAAAGCAGCTCCTCAAATGATGGTTTTTCTAAAGATAAAAGCTCAACGCGAGTCACAGCACTAGCGTCTGTCTCAGATAGGACTGGAGGTGAGTTTTAGCCTGACTGCTTTTGATCATTTACCAGCACGGAAAAGAAAATGCAAGTGGCAGATTTGGGATGTTTGGACGGATATGCGAGTAATTTATCTTTAGGGTTTAATTGCTTGATTGAAGTCTTTAATTAGATAGGAAATTGCATCATCTGGTTGTCGGGAGAGAGAAAGAGAGTGCAAAAATCGTACAGGGACACATTTTGTCTTGCATACAATACAAACCTCCTGCCGACTGCAGAAACGCACGGATGCTTACAACCCGCGGTGAGCTAACAATTCACTGCACTTTCTGAAGACTTGAGCGCGGTCAGCGCGACAAATCGGCTGGAAATCTCAAATAAATGGTGTGTATAGACATGCAAGCAGTGCAGGTCCTTTTCTGTAGATGTGTGTTAAGGTGTAGGCGTTTGAACAATATATATATATTTTTTTATATTTTAATTGATTTAAAAACTTGGTTAATTGCTTGCTATGCTTATTAAAATAATCAATTTAATCACATATATTAATATTTGCTAAGAACAGCCACGAATGAAGATCAAAGCATGGAAGCCCATTTCTGCCACTTAATTAAAAATAGAAAAAAGGCAATTGAATTTGCGACTTTTTCTTACAATTCCCCCCCCCCCCCCTCAGAATTGTACTTTATATCGACTTACATTTACATCGACAGAATTTTAATTTTATTTTTGGTAGTTTTATTCAACAAGGATGCATTAAATTGATCAAAAGTGACATTAAAAAAAGGTGACATTAAAATAAGGTTACAAAGGATTTTTATTTCAAATAAATGCTGTTCTTTTAAACTTTCTATTAATAAAAGAATCCTGAAAAAAATGTACAAAATATTTCCACAAAAATATTAGGCAGCAGCACAGTTGTTTTCAACATTGATAATAAGAAATGTTTCTTTAGCAGCAAATTAGCATATTAGAATGACTTCTGAAGGATCATGTGGCACTGAAGACTGAAGTAATGATCCTGAAAATTCAGCTTTGCATCATAGGAATAAATTACATTTTAAAATGTATTCAAATAGAAAACAATTATTTTAAATAGTAAAAATATTTCACAATATTATGGCTTTTACTGTATTTTTTTTTAATCAAATGAATTAAGCCTTTGTGAGTATAAGAGACACTTTTTCTAAAAAAAACAAAAGAGGTACTAACCCCAAGCTTTTGAATACCAGTGCTTTGTAATTAGGTGCTTTGTATTGCTTGCATGGTAGGAAAATCCATTTTAATGCAATTTATGTGCACAGTGTCACTGCCGAATTGTGGATACAGCCAATATAGCAACACTGGAGCTGGTGAGACAAGACTGGATTTGCAGTCATTCTGCAAGTGAGGTCAAAACAGGCACATTTCATTTTTACTATAGATTTGACAGATATAAAAGCAATCGAACACCTTCTAAAGACCTTTCAGAACGGGTCAGTGGAGGAATAAAATGATGAATCTCATGTCAGTGGAAGGTCACGTTGACTTTACAATCTAGCCTGAAAGACAGAAAGTTGAAATGTGCATGATACAGTATGTAGTGTTTGACTGCTTGACCCTGGAAGTAGCAACTCAAATGTTTCTCTTAAAAATCAAGGTTCTTCACTGGCATTGGTGGATCTATGAAGAACCTTTAACATCCATACAACCTTTCATTGCACAAAAGGTTGTTTATAGTGGGAAAAGTTTATTAAAATGTCCTTCACACTAAGAAAAATAGTTCTTTTAAGAACCCTTTTGGAACCTGTAATTTTTAAGAGTGTAGGAAGAATAAAACTAGACATAAATGAGTTGTCTTTGGTTATAGCATAAATCTGAAGACAGTTTGAGACACAAGATTAATGGGGTCCGTTTCTCAGAACAGAATCTGAAAATCAAAAGCAAAAATGTCAATTTCCTTTCCATTTGATCTCATTGCTGACTAGGAGAAACCGCAATCTCACTGGCGATTTGTCTTTCCCATGGACGTGTAGTAAATTATAATTTCTCATTTTCACCTCATTATCATCACTGTTATCCCAGAGTCTGTGCAAGTCTACTATTGATTTATTGGTTTCCTACATAAGCTTCAAGTCGTCTCTCATATGCTAATATAATAATCCTGCGTGTGCTGCCTTCAGGTCACATCGTAATAATTATATTTACGAGATGAGTGCACATGAACGCCATCGCAGTGTCGTATTTACCCGGATTTTCTTTAAGCTCTGATTCACAGTGGAGTCCGTGTCGATTAGAAGAATCTTGGTGGAAGCAAATTGGTATTGATCATAATTAAGTTGACTGTACGATTCAGCATGCATCTTGTATAGGCCACCGTTAATGCAGAACAGCAATAAATCTTACCCGAAAATCTTCTCAGTTGGTCTCAAAAATGATAAAATACTCCAATAAACTTCAATTACACACCTTGTGCGCATCCTTTGCAGTTTTATTTTATTAGTGCTCAAAAACTTCCCGTGTTTGTCGCCAAGTACTGATAAAGAGATACGAAATTGACCAATCCGTCAATTTTATTATGACCAGAATCACTTGAACACCCATCACATCATAATTATGACTTCCTCACTTGTAAGTAGGAGCGTCCCAGGCGGATTTGAAAGCAGCATTGGGCCATTTGCCGCGACTGATGGAGAGATGCTGTACTTGAAGTGAAGTTATTCCCACATAAACACTGAAGTGCACTATATCAGCCTCATTAATTTAGAGACTTCAAGTTGCGCAATTAGCTATGGAAAAGCATCTAAAGGTGCTCGAGAAATGCTGGGTTTTGTGTGAAGAATATGCAACTGGAGGGTGTGTGGCCGCAGGTTTCGTGTCCATAATCAGTCTTTGAGCGCGCAAAACTGTGTGATATTGATTATACATGGTGAGAGCATTTTCAATTAGCGTGCTCAGAAAGAGGCTAATCAAATTTAACCGTGCGCTAATCACCCTGACTTGAGCGAGTCGGCAAATGAAATGCTGAAGACTCGCACCTGATTATGCTTTCTGCTTTCTACATCCCTCGCTCTCTCTCGGTCTTTCCATTTCATTTCATTTAAACGAGCATGATAAACATGTTTCCTGAGAGAAATGTCAGCGGAATGTTGATATTGGATGGGAAGCAAATTTTCTTTGATAAAAAATGTAGGAGTATAAACAACTCCGCATTCAATATTAACCACATATTTTTCTGAAGTCTTGTGATGTTTTCTCACATTAAAGGTGACATTTTATGCCCCTTTTTACGATATGTAATATAATTCTCAGGG
Source organism: Spinibarbus caldwelli (assembly GCA_039654775.1). Classification (NCBI taxonomy): domain Eukaryota; kingdom Metazoa; phylum Chordata; class Actinopteri; order Cypriniformes; family Cyprinidae; genus Spinibarbus; species Spinibarbus caldwelli. The sequence goes on along the minus strand of CM077253.1, from coordinate 4,676,423 downwards.
GTCCCCATAATGTAACTGTGAAGTTTCAGCTCAAAATACCCCACAGATCATTTATTATATCATTTTGAAAATGCCTATTTTGAGTGGAAGCAGAAACACACTATATTAGAGCATGTGTCTTTAAATGCAAATGAGTTGCTGCTCCCTGCCCCCTTTTCCAGAAGAGAGCTCCGTAATCACAGCTCGTACCTGCTAAAAACATGTTTTTGTTCTGATTAACATGTTTATCGCGCTGAAATCATGTGTTTTAAACCATATTAGTTTAAGCTTGTGATATACAGTTTTCTGAGTGCACACATCCGAAGCACACGGACAGAAAGCGGCTGTCACGCGGCTTGTGAGTACTGTTCTCACTCACAAACAAGTTTACGTTAAAATCACGCGTAAGTTACAAAAACAGTCGATTATGTCTGTGAAGGTAAACAGCTGGGAAATAAATTGCATGTTTATTTTAGATCTGTGTGGCAGCAGCAATATTCAGTAAATAAATCAATGAATCCACTACTCTGTTGTCTTCTCTGAGGCTGCGACTGTAAATAGTGTTCTGTGATCGTCTGTGCAGTCAAAGACAGAACAGTTAGCATGCTTTGCTCAAACTTTCGCCATGGCATTAGTACTGGTACACCGTTGTCGCTTGCGAAATCAAAATGATGGCACCATGGGTGGAAACTTACAGATTAAGGGGCGGTAATATTATAATGAGATCCCTTTTCAACGTCACTAGGGGAGCGAGATCAGACGAGCTCGTTTTTTCAGAGGCTTGCAGAAAAAGGCTTACCAAAGCAAAGTTACTTGGTTAATCTTTTTCATGTTTCCTTGGTTGGTAGATGCACCGGGGACCTGATTATAGCACCTAAAACATGGAAAAGTCAGATTTTCATAATATGTCACTTTTAATATTCAGACTCTGTGCATATGTTATATAGATTTGACTATTTGAAAGCAGTTTTGTGGACTGGTTTGGGTTGGTATGTTTATTCTTTTGATCCTTCCCCTAATAGTATCCATTCCGAACTTGTTCTTTGATTGCTTTTGTAATTTGATTTGGGAAGAGAGATTCAGTTTGTCAGGTATCTGCAGCATCACAGCAAACCGTTTTGTTTGAGTTGTGCTTGCTATATAAAGTAACAGTTATTTTATATATATTTATTAAAGCAAATTTTGCTCAAGAACAGTTTCCACCCATACATTGCTAGTAAATTTCACAATTGATTACGAAGAAATGGCAAGTAACACATTGAATTAAACAAATTAAACATACATTTTTGAAGCAGAAAGACTGAAAATGTACTACAATAATCAGGTTTATTTTTTGCTTCGAAAAATCTTTGAAATATATATATATATATATATATATAATGAAAAAAATGAAAAAATTAATGTGTGTGTGTGTGAATGTACTGTATATGTGTGTATAAAATAAATATATAAAATACATAGAATGATGAAGAGAGATTTCTATAATAGTGCTTTAAAATGTTGTTACAAAACAGCAGTTTTGTTTTTGTTTAGTACTTTTATTAAGTATATAGTGAGGCTCAATTATTCTTCAAGTAGGCCTAATGAAAGAATCGTTAATAGAATCATTAAGGAAGTGCAGTAGTGAGATTAATTGTAAAAGGAAATTGATACTAAATCTTCTGCTTATTAGATTTTCTTCTGAGAAACGGGTCCTTGTAATCTTACATGTGTCTCAAGGATGTCTCAAAGGTTCTAGTGGTGTGCAGTGTTTCATAAAGCCCAGCTTTGGTCTCATCAGACCATCAAACTTTTCTTTAAGGTCGTCATTGGTCTCCTGGAGGCCTTCAGGACGGCCTTCTCTAGATAGATTTATAGCTGTGCCATACTTAATTATTGATTTAACTGTCCTCCACGGGATATTCAATGACTTGGATATCTTCCTGTTACCATCATCATCCCCTGTCTTGTGCTTTTCAATTACTTTTGATGTGCCAGGAGTTTTCTTTTTCCTTCACAGCGTAAGATCTGCCACAATACTGACTCAGCAAAAGTTAGACCTGCAGAAAGCGCTGTATTTATACTACAAATGACAGAAACCATGTGAATACACACAATTTAACTATTTCTAATAATAATAATAATAATAATAATAATAATAAATATGTATATATATATATATATATATATATATATATATATATATATATATATATTGTGTGTGTGTGTGTGTGTGTGTGTGTGTGTGTATATATATATATATATATATATATAATGTAACATTTAATGGAGTGTTTCATTTTATATTATTCTGCTACTTGCTTTATTACAGATTCTGTATATTGTAATTCATATGTATATAGATTAATTAATATTTTATAATTACAAAATTATGCTAAATAATAATAATAAAATAATAATAATATAAAACTATAAATTGCATATTTTAATATTTTGTGACATGTTAAAATTACTTTTGTTTCTTAATAATACATAAAATTATGATTTTAACCAATATATACAAAGATTGCAACAGTATGAGAAACACAGCTTTTTTAAAGAAATATTATCTAATTTTTTTAATCTTTAGTCTTACATAACCTTTTGACCTGATTTTATCACTGCAAACTAAGTAGAACAGCCTAATTAGCCTTTTAAGGGTGTCATGTTAGATTGTGTAAATGAAGTGCTAAGTCTTGAGCTGCAGAGGCTTGACCACTGACCTCTCCATTTAATCTGGGTCTGGGTGTACGTCACACATGTGAAGAAATACGATTGGACATATTGAAGCAGCTTTCACAGCTTAAGTTGATTCAGCACCACGGACAGCGGCGCAGCAAATCCTGACGACAGCACACAATGAGCCTGAGTTTTCCGCAGGTGACCACTTAGTATTCACCCATCACTCCTGATTTGAGAAGACAAATCTCCTTGATTTTATTGTAAAATGTGCACTAAACTTTAAATTTTATAAATGAATAGTTCACTCAATAATGTTTTTTTTTTCATTTATTCTCCTTTTTGTTCCAAACCTATATGCTTTAACACATCCATAATTACAAAATACAAAGTTTCTCAAAGGTATTTGCATACAACAGTCTATCAACCTTAATAATAATAATAATAATAAAAGTAGTCTAAATGAGTTGTCTGTCATATGGGGTTTAACAATGCTTTGTTGTGATGACTGAAATGCAAGTCATTATTGCCTGAAACAATTTCGAATATGCTAAAATTGACAAAAAACAACATTTGCTGTCAATGATTTAAACGACAACTAAAAATGGAAAACTTTTTGTGCATTTTGGATGTTCATTTAAATGACAACAGTGTTTTAGGGGCCTGAAAACTCAAAGTGGAAGTTTTTTTGAAACTATACTGTTATTGTTTCTGTGTATACTATGAAAACATGAATTTAGAAGTAATAACATCAACTACTGGCCTGGCATGTATAATACCTTTTTGCAGGTCTGTGTGAATGTGGATAATTTTGATAACATTTTCATCTGTATGCAAATCTTCTCAAAAATGCAAAGAAAAAAAAAAACATTTCTGTTTTGTAGTACATTGTTGTTGTGTAAACGTACCCTTAATAAACAATGATTAATATCTATAAGACAAAGCAGGTAAAAAATATTTACATTTTTAAAAAAATAATGCAAATTAAGTTAAATAGTTTTGGTTTGAAAAATTACAGTTTCTGATTTTTTATTAATGTTCTATTTTTCTTTCTTGCAGTTAGGAGTAAAGATGCTCTTAATTTATCAAAGTCATTTGTAAAGTGTTGAAACGAAGAAGGGGTTTAATGAATCTGCACTTAAAAGCATGAAATAAACTTCAGTGTTGTCTTGATGTCATAACACTGCAGCTTTAGAATAATTAGTCACATGACATTTACATCTCTGCTGATTGGCTCAGAAATTCTGTTGTAGATTTCAAATCACATACTTCCTTTGGCAGCCAGACACCTGCTGTTGAGATGAATGGGAATGATAACGGATGTCTCTTTCCGGGTATTATTGACTCCATGGGTGTGCCTGTATGTCAGATTATCATTTATCTTTTAACGAAGATGTGAACACACTTTTGGCTCTGAGGAGCCTTGTGATGAATGCAAGGAGATCAATCCTTATTTAGTACACAGACGGTTAAAACATTCTGCTGTCTGCTCTATTGCTTGAAGAATGGCCTCTTTTATACGATGAGTGTCGGTGATGAAAAGACTCGCAGTAAAGTTTTGCATAAGTGCTCTGTTCTGTATCAATGCTTTAGTGCATCATGTCTCGAGAGGACCGCCATCGCTCTAGCGCTCTCTCTTAAACGTACAGCCACCCGCATACAGGTAAGAGTGTGATTAATGCCCCTTTTGCATTATGGGCCCATTGAAGGACCTCCGCTCCAATAAATCAATCACCGATTCATGCCACTCTCGCTCTCTGTTCTGCTGTTTAACTCTCTGATCACACAGTCGCCGGCTGAACTCTGGAAATGAGAACAGATTTACAACCCGGCACGCAAGCCACTATCACAGAGATTATACAGAAGAGAGAGCGGGAGGGAATGAGATAGCAGGGAAGAATTGAGAAGGGAAGTAATGAGGTGGAAGAATCGATAGTGGGAGAAACAGGAAGTAGGCATGCAGAGCAACAGGAAGCACAAAGTATAAAGAACAGATGCGTGATGTGAGGGGAAACCATCTGTATTTATCTGATAACATGAGCTGGTCGTTATCGCAAAATAAACAGACAGGATGATCAGGACGGCCCAAAATGGGTTTATTTTGTAAGAATGGCCGACTGGCAATATGTTATCTTGCTTATTAAATGGATACTTTGACATGAAAAACAAATTGAGGTTAAATTTTTAGTCATTTGAGAAGTGAGAGAGCATGAAAGAAGCACAGAAATCATTTGACACTAGATAAAGTTTGTCAAGACAAAAAATGAAAGCTTGGTTGGAGAGTTTGAAATAGATTTAAAAGCTTTAAGTCAGAATGTTTTATGGTTGAAGTAGTTCATTCCAATATTCCATCATTCATTCCATTTTTAGAAAACCAATCAATTAAAAGTTAAAATCAGTTTCAATACTGGTTACTTTTAAAACCAGTTAAATCCATTATCGATTAAAAGTATAAAAGGTTTATAAAAAAGTATAAAAGTATAAATAGTAATGAAAGTATCGATACTAATTACTTTTAAAAACAGTTAAATGTCCAATCAGTCAAAAATTATATAGCAATATCATTCAGAACATTCTGAAGGTCTTGACCAGAGTTTGGTGGTTGTAGCTGTAAAGTATTAAAGGAGTTTAAAAACATACAAATGAGATTTGCCACCAATTCTCCAAAAAGTAAAATTTTATAAATTGCCCCAAGACAGTGTTGAATTGAGCAATCAGAAACAAGAATCCCAGAGATCGAAGGGGGAAAAAAGTATGTTTTTGAAGGTTGCAAACTGTACAGGAAAATGGCAAACTTGAAATCAAGCAGAAATACAGTGGAAGAAAATGGACTTTGGGCCTAAAATGTGGGTTAACATACTCGTAAACAGCTATCAATTAGCATTCCCATTCATCTCAGTGGCAGTTACACAACTTGTATGCTACAAAGTTTGCTTAATGGCCACGTTTTCAATTCTGTTATTGCGTTAATTTCATTGATATGTTTTATTTCACCAGAATATGTGGCTACTTTTAAATGGCAGTCGATTATAATGTTTCAGATGCAAAATCCTATTCTAACCAGCCAAGCCAAACCAAAGACATAAAGCCAGTTAAAAGGCATTAAGATTAACTTGCTGTAAATGTGCGAAGACATCAACAGGTTTAGTTTAGGAGCAGTGACATTGCCATTGGTCAGACGTTGCAACTTTTCGGTTGCATGACAGATCATTTCTTTCCCAAATGCTTGTGTTTTTCCTCTACGTCTTTGCTTTGCACCATCTCCTTTGAAATAAATGGATTCCTAGTGTTATCTGATAAACTGGTGTGTAGACGTCCATACCTTTAGTGTGTGTGTGTGTGTATTTGCCACACCTGCCCTCATCATATTATTCTTACTCAATGCCTGAGAGACCCGCTGTTGTCAGAAAACTATGACAATACATCAGCCTCATCGTTTTAAAGAGAAGCAGAGAAAAAGAGACAGAAGATACCTGTCTTCTCTCGACTTCTGCTTCCTGTCCTCTAAAACTTGCTTAATTAATTATGCCTGCATTTATAGTTGATGGGTGTTGAGCAACGTGTCTCTTTCACACACATGCACATGGAATATTAAAGCGTGTCTCAAAGCAACATGTCAGGTGTGTATTATCGTAATGGTTCATTAAACGTCTTGCAGTGTTTTGCCTGTTAGATTGTCAGTGTGCACTGATTCATTATTTAACATCTAAACCTAATGATAGTAACACCCCCAAAGACCACACCGGATAAATTAGAGGTCAAGGAGTGTGTGCATTTAAGTGTGCAAAGCACTTATTCTAAGTGCTGGGGTTTTGTTTTGCACAATGGCTAATGATAATCAAGAGTGAGTAACGGTACAGGTATTGTGGTATGGGTCTTTACTGAGTGAATGCAGCGAAATGGAGGGCGAGGAGCCTTACACTGTAAGTTGATGAGTTGATTTATCTGTGTTTTAATATGCCTCTTATGATAGAGCTTTATAGATGAATGCCAAGGCTTTTTAGGTCGGGTAGAATCTGCGACTTCTGACCCAGGTCCTTTGCTGGCTTCCATGGCTGCAATATGCAGTGTTTTCCACTAACTGGCAACCGTGGATTCACACAGACCAAAAAAAAATTAATAAATAAAACACCCCAGACATTCCGACACGGAACATACATTTTAAAGTAGAATAACTGGCTGTAACATTGTTTTTCAGAGAAACAAATATGTGAACTTAGCATGTTTCCTAAATATCTGCAAATGAATTATGGTATTTTTATGCTTTAATACAGACAAAAAATTACATAGAACACCTTTAATGCATTTGAGATGTTTTTCTCAGCACAAAACTTATTAGTAAATGTTAGAAAGTCATGTGAATATTTCCACTTTCAAAAAGGCTTGTCCTGACAGCAAGCAGGTATCCGTCAGACTTCACTGAAGGAACAGCAGTGCAAAATAAAATGGGAGTGCAATAATTTGACCCAAAATTTGGCTTTCAAAAGTGGAAGAACTTCAAATCTCTTCCCCTATTTAAACCACAGTATGAAGAGTGTTGCTGCAGTACAGAGAGACTTTTTAATATAAGGGCAAAGCCATAGTTTGATCAGACACCACTGTTTAATAAAGTTTTATTTTATTATTTTTTCCTTTGTTGTACCAAAAACATACTGAACTGTAACTTACAGTAATAACACTCTAAAACAGGGCATAATAAAGTACATTCAAATTGTCCAGTGATCTAGATAATGTAGTGCTTAAATACTAGTAAACTCTTTTGTCTGTAAAGGGTGTTGTTTGTCTAGTTAATTTCTGTAAAAAAAAAAAAAAAAAAAAAAAAATATATATATATATATATATATATATATATATATATACATTTTTTTTTTTTTTACAGATTTATACAAATTGTTTCTGCTCTCAAGTCATCAGTGTGTGCATTCTTCATCTTTAGTATTAATAATTATTACTACTTAATTTATTTTTTATTATTAATAATTATGTAATTATGATTTAATATAATTATAATATTAATATTTAATACCTTTCCTGTCCTCTTGCCCATAATTTTTTTTTTTTTTTTTGCCGACATGCAATCAAAATTGGCCGTTTACTCTATGATGTTGGTTTTTAACCTGAAAGAAAGCTGAGCACATCTAATTTTACCAGGACTATCCATTACACAAATGTTTGAGATGAGTCTATATGCTATTTTATTATTTATTTATTCATTTATTTAGTCATTTAGCAGACTATTATAAACTTTGCAGCATGTGTAAAGCACTGTTTACAACTGAGTCAAGTTGAGTGTAATATCGATTTGATGAATTGATATATCATGCATCCCTAATATTGGCAGTTATTGAATGAGGCTGGGAGAAGAAATGGATTTGATGCTTTTATTTCTCTTTTAGTAAAATGTGGTGTTATTTTTTTTTTAAGATCAATAGGACTACATCATTCCCAAGTATCATAACCATATTGACATATTGATGAACAGCTTTTTGTAATGTACAGAAAAAAAGTACATTATCACATACACTATTACAGGACGTGCACAATTTCATTTATTGAATCGGACTGTGATATATGTGTTTGAAGTCATGCATATTTCATCCAGTTTAACGTGGTGTAATGAGTTATTTGAGAACTTTTACTGTACATTCATGATTGAATCGCTGTCATCAGCAGTCTGGTGTGAATCTCTCACACATGATCAAGCTGTACATCAGTAGATGTTGTCTGTCTTGTTTCAGTCTGGACTCTCTTCAGTCTGGTGCAGCAGTGAGACGTCCTGATGATGTTCTCAGCGTCGCTCCTCATGAACACATACAGCAAACAGTCCACAAGCGGGTTTAACACATAAAGACATGAGGTAAAATCCAACAGACTACCTAGAGAATTATCAAATTTTAAATACATACCATATAAAACATTAACTGGTAGGATTAGAAAGGTGTAGCTGATCACCACAAAGAACAGAGGAGCCAGAACTAACTGCTTTTTTAGAGGTGTGAGAGAGATTGAGCGAGAGAGAGACCTGCATGCACCTACAAAACACACAATGATCACTGCATAGGGAATGAAGGGCATGAAAAATATTAGGACCATATCCATAAATATAATTGGAAAAATGATCAAAGAGATAAGCCAACCGGTCAGTGATGTACACACAAAACATGTGACTGAGCGATGAGACCTGTGCCAAACGGGATGAGCGATCAGAACGTATCTCTCTACGGCTATACATGTCATTAAATACAAACCTGTGAAACCAGTCCATACTATTCCAATGAAAGAAACAGAACGTATACTTCTGGAAGGAATGATCATGAGTATCATGCAGACAATCTGTATGAGATCTGAAACGAGCAGATTTATGACAAAAACTGGAGCTGCTTGTTTAGATTTGATGATAGAATAAACTGCATAAATAGCCAAACAGATGATGGGAATTTCAAGGCTGGAGATGATCGAGATGTAGACAGTTCCTCCAGGTTTGATCGGTACATAGTCATCTGTGTTGTTCTTGCTTGGATTTGAAGCATTTGTTTTTAGCTCAGCTGTGGTGCTGTAAAGATCGCTGTCAGATGTCACTAATGGAGGTGCGGCAGTTTCCATCACCACTGAAATCTGGAAATGTAGAACTAGCAGATTTAATCAAGTTGTTCTTCACCACACTCTTGTAAACTTGTCTCCATCAACAGTTGCCAGACCTACGATTTAAGATTATGAAAAACATTTGAGCTAATGTACAGTCACTAACGGCATTGCACCATAGATCAAAATGAGATCTTATAATAAGGCAGGGGTTCTTAAACTCTTTTTTTTCAGCAGAAACCCTTGGACATAAAATGTTTATTTGAAGTTAATATTTCCATAATTTTATGGCACATTCACATATTTACAGTTCTCTAATGACAGTTAACATGCAAGTAAATAGATAAGACATGATCTATATTATATCATTTTAGTATGCTTTTAAAGTTGTTTTTGTATTGAATTCAATTCAGTCATGAGCTGCACTTAAATTGAACTGCATTAAATGTTTTAGCTTTTCATCAACTCATGAATCCTCAGGCTAATCCCTGCTTGGAAAACCTTGTAATAAGGAAATATCACATGCATTTTATGTTGTTTCAGGTGATCAAGCCCTTTTTACTCTGTCAACTTCAACAGTGAACAAAATTAACATATGAAGACATTAAATTGTAATCTACAGTTGATTAGATCAGATCTCAATATGGAATACATAAGGTGATAGCAGTTTGATGTTTGCCATAACACATTTTTCATGTGAGAATACAGATTGATTATACAATCTGAACAGGATAAATCCTGAAAAATTTGCTAATAGTATCAGGACAAAATCTTCCCAGCCACACAAAGAAACACAATCCTACCTTCACTCATCCGTGTCTTGATGACTGTACTTTACTGCTGATTGAAACCCTTGTTTTATAGTGAAGCTAAATTGACATGTGAAATGCGGGAAAGTTCCTCACATTATACAGGGTTGGGTGTTGCTCAGTAAAAGCAGCTAATGGTATACAGCTGCTTTTCTGTCCATTTGGAGCCACTAATTTGTCAGCACAGTTGCTGCTCCTTTATTCCTCAAGTAGATGATGGTATTAAATGCAAAACAAAAATGCACTATTACTTGTCTATCTATCTATCTATCTATCTATCTATCTATCTATCTATCTATCTATCTATCTATCACCAGATTCCCCAGTTCATTTATGTAATCATGCAGTGATGTCACCTATACACAATTATATTATTCAAGCACCCAATAACTATGTAAAATAACTTATAACTTATTTGAAATTACTCCTGTGGTTGGAAAAAGATGCATCTACCCTTTTAAATCAAGATACGACCAAGTTGTATACACACTGTCAGATAGGCCATACTAGACTGACTCATAGGCATTTATTGAAGGGTGAAGAAGCATCAAAATATCAATACTGTAGCACTAACTTGTCTATAAAACACACATTTTTGGTCTGTCCAATTTATGCTATGAGACAGCAGTGTTTACCAGAACAAACTGTTAAGGACTAATTCAAGGGCCATTATTATTATTATTATTATTATTATTTACAATTTTGTCACAAGTACACTTAAAGAATCTTTTATAGAATTGTGCTCAATCTTGTCTTTATGTTTCAGATTTTATAAAATGTTCAATTTTTATTATTCTATTGTATTTATGATAGTATTGTTGAATGTTTAATTTGTACAGGTATCTGTCATGTAATAGCAGATGAAGCTGATATGGCAATAAATTTAAATACAACCAGCCAACTCTAATGATGTAAAATAGGGCTGCAAAATCAATTAATTGTGATTAATCACATCCAAAATAAAAGTTTGTGTATATAATATGTGTGTGCACTGTGTATATTTATATGTGTTTATAAATACACATACATAAGTACATGTATATTTTTAATATTTTACCATAATTTACCATTAAGAAATATTTACCATATTTATCGTATTTATGTATGATTTATTTTATATATAAATATATATTTCTTAAATATATGTGTATACACATAAATATACACAGTACACACACATATATTATGTAAACACAAACTTTTATTTTGGATGTGAATAATCGCAAATAATTGATTTTACAGACCTAATGTGAAATGCATATAAAGTGATTAGCCTCATACTAATCAACTCACCTTTTTACATAAACCACAAGAAAAAGTTTCTCTCAATTCAATTCAATTCAATTCAAATGAGTTTCTCTCTCTTCTCTCTATAGCCAGACAGTGATCACTCAGTCTGTAGTTCGTTAGTGTCTTTCTTAATTTGTGATCTTTTATACAGCTCAGGTATTCTGCTGGTTTGTAGTCTCTTTTCAAGTGTAAATACAGCTCCATCTTCTTTTGTATTTTAGTGGCATCTTTCCAATAGGCAATGTAGTTTTGTTTCTGTAACTGTGTGATTTGGTTGGGCCTGATTGTGTTGTGCTGGTTTGGGTGTAGTTAGAGTACCAGCTGTAAAAGTGCGCTCTTCTGCAGGTTCTGCTCCTGTCACTGCAGGGCTTCAGTCTGGTAAGAGCTCGGATCACTGCATTTCAGGTGCTGCTGGAATTTCACAGCTCACTTTTGAATATTAATTAATAATGGGTATTGTCCTAATTCAGCTCTGCACAAGTTGTTTGGGGTTGCTCTGTTAACTTTGAAGATGTTTTTACAAATTTGGGTGTGCATAATTTAAATTTCTTCTTTTTCCCATTTAGAGAAATCTTGGGTTTTTAGAGGTCCCCATATCTCACTGCCATACAGTGCAATTGGTTCGATTATTGCTTTTAGGATTCTTAGCCAGGTTTGAATTGGAATTTCATACTGAATTGTATTTTTGATCATGTAGACGACTCTCAGTGCCTTTGCTTTCAGTGCATTCACAGCCAGATTGAAGTTTCCTGTTGAGCTGATTTTTAGTCCCAGATAGGTGTATTTATGGGTGTGTTGGAGGACTTTGTTTCCTGCTCTGAAAGTGTATTTATTTTCCTTACACCTGGGTCTCTTTTGAAAAATCATTATTTTTGTTTTTGTCAGATTCATTTTAAGAGCCCATGTTTGACTGAATGTCTCTATGATGTCGAGGAGCTGTTGTAGTCCCTCTTTTGTTTTTGACAGAATGACTAAATCATCTGCAAAGAGGAGACATTTGATTTCTGATTCAGTTAGGGTTGGACCGGGGGCAGAGGAATTGTTTAATTCTTTGGCTAATTCATTTATATAAATGTTAAACAGAGTGGGGCTCAATGGGCAACCTTGTCTAACTCCTCATTGTTGAGAGAGAAATTCTGTTCGTTTGTTCCCTATTTTTACAGCACGTGTTGTTTTAAAACATGGTGCTGATTAAATCGAAAGTTTTCCCTCCAATCCCGTTTTACAGTAGTTTTTAGAAAGAGTCCTTCATGCCAGATTGAATCAAAAGCTTTTTCAAAGTCAATAAAGTAAGCAAAGATTTTGGTTTTGTTTTGGTGTACGTGCTTATCAATAATAGTGTGGAGAGTATAAATGTGGTCAGATGTTCTGTGTTTGGGCAGAAATTCAATTTGACTTTTTTCCAAGATTTTGTGGGTTTTGAGAAAGTTTTGTAATCGTATGTTAATAATCGAACAGAATATTTTCCCCAGGTTGCTATTGACACATATGCCTCTGTAATTGCTTGGCTCAAACTTGTCTCCTTGTTTAAAGATGGGTGTAATTAAGCCTTGATTCCAGGTGTCTGGAAAATATCCTACACTCAAAACAATGTTGAATAATTTGGTTATTGCAGTTTTGAATTTGTCATTTGTGTATTTGATCATTTCATTTAATATTCCATCAATGCCACGTGCCTTGTTGGGTTTTAGTGCATGTAGTCTGTCTGTTAGCTCATTCACTGTGATTGGGAAATCCAGGGGATTTGTAGGTGACGTATATTAATGTTAATTCTTAGGAGATAAACCATGGGAAAATTGAAAACGTTTCTCATGCAGATTTCTTGGCTATCTAGCAAATCTCATACACAAAATCAACAGAGGACTAACTGTAACTGTAAAGTTTTAATAATCATTCGAATTCTATGAGAATTGAGAAACTGGGTCTTAATGCAATGCTCTGAAATTCTGATTAGTCAGTCACGACATTCAGTGGCCAGATAGTTAAACCAGGTAAATGTGCTGACATATGTAATGTTGGAAAGATCTCAGAATAGTTTTATGTACCGATATAATCCTGATATATCATGCATCCTTAAAATTGACAGTTACTGGAGGAATCTGGGGGAAGAAATGGTTGCTTTCTTTTATTTCTCTGTTTGTAAAATTAATAATAATAATAATAATAATAATAATAATAATAATAATAATAATAAAGTAACACTAACTTCTCTTTTCTTTTTGTATTTTATCTATGTTTTCTTTTTATTTATTATACAATTAACAAAAAAGCAAAAAAAAAAAAAAAAGAGGCCTCTAACACTAGCTTGCTCTGTTCTTTTTCTGTTCTATCCGTTTTCTTTTTATTTATTATGTAATTAAAAAAAAAAACCCTCGTACTGCGTTAGGCTAACTGAGACATGTCATGGCACTGATTTTGATTGCTTCCATTGTCCTCTTTTGTAAGTCACTTTGGATAAAAGCATCTGCTAAATGACTAAATGTAAAATGTGACTATAGCATTTCACAAACTTTTAACCAAAGATCAATATGACTAGATCATTTCCAAGTACACAAAACAGGACACGCTAGAACTGTCAGATCACCAAATTCTATTCAGCTGCACCAATAAACACAATCCTACCTTCACTTGTACAGGTCCTGATAACTCTACGTTACTGCTGGCTGGAAAACTTGATTTGTAATGAAACTGAACTTACATGTGAAATGTGGGCATGTTCCTCACATCATACAGGGTTGGGTGTTGTCCAGTAAAACTAGCTAATGCTGTAAACCGCTTTTATCATGTTAATAGTGTTGCTGCAGTTTCCACTCCTTTATTCATTAACAAGAAAATGGATTTAAATGGATGGCAAAAGTGCATTATTACTAAATGGTTTTGCCTGTATTTATTTATTTATTTATTTATTATTTGTCTACTTATCTTTATTTCAAGACCATCATTTTACAAAAAGATCATTTGTGTGTGTGAGAAAGTTCATTTTGATTTTTATATAGCATAAACAATAGAAATCAAATTAACTTTAATTTTGGTATATAGTTGTTTTGGTATTATTTTGATTTTTGACAGGATTAATTAATTTTGTAGGCTATGGCTTTACTCAAATTCATTCTACTTTTTTGTCATCAATGTATCCATTTTTTTTTATTTAATTATTAAAATACTTTCTTCTATCCAAATTTAATGTGCACAGATGGCTATAATAATATTCTGACTGAAGTCTGTGTCCTGGTACAGTTCATTTACTGGCTATGAACCTGTCGTGTTTTGTGCTTTTGTTGTAGACCAAGTCAAAACTGACCCTGTTTATTTTCTCTCTTAATCATACTCTTTTTATAAGTGATTACGCTTCATATAGAAAAAATAAAGTTACATTTAGCATGTTAATGTGCACTACTCCTATCTTGCAGTTAACCTGAAAGATATCGGTTTTATCAGTTATTTTGTTTAATTTCATCAGATCTTAGTCCGTTTCATCAGGTTTCTGCTACACAAAGTGTTTAGAGTTTACAACCACTGCAACTGAATCAAGTTTAGCTAAAAATGTTTTTTTTTAAATAGTGTAATATCTGCCGATAAACGATATAGTCCTTATATATCATGCATCCCTAAAACTGACAGTTACTAAAGGAGTCTGGGAGATGAAATTGTTGTTTTCTTTATTTCTCTGTTAGTAAAATGTGACAATAGCATTTCGCAAACTTTCTTACAAAAGATCAATATGACTAGATCATTTCTAAGTACAAGTATCATAACTATACCGACATATAATTGCATTACAAAAAAGGTTTTTTCAATAAGTAATGTACAGACATAAAGCACAACACAGGACATGCATCATTTGATTAATTGAATCCCATTACAAGATGAACACTCAAGTCATGCAGATTTCATCCAGTTAAACATGCTGGAATGAGTTATTTGAGAACTATTACTGTACATTCAAGAATGAATCACTGTCATCAGCAGTCTGGTGTGAATCTCTCACAAATGATCACGCTGTACATCAGTAGATGTGGTCTGTCCCGTTTCAGACCAGACTCTCTTCAGTCTGGAGCAGCAGTGAGGTGTCAGAGTCGCTCCTCACGAACACATACAGAAAAGAGTCCATAAGTGGGTTTAACGGATAAAGAAAGAAAGTAAACCTGAACAGACTAAGTGGGGGTTCGTGCACATTCTCACAAAGAAAAATATAAATTTGTAAGGGGAGGATTAGAACGGTGTAGCTGATCACCACAAAGAACAGAGGAGTCAGAACTATCTGCTGCTTTAGAGGTGTGAGAGAGATTGAGTGAGAGAGAGACCTGCATGCACCTACAAAACACACAATGATCACTGCATAGGGGATGAAGGGCATGATATATGCCAGAGAATTAATAAAATAGCAAATTGTCAAAGGAATAAAAGGTGTAAGCCAACCAATCAGTGACGTACACACAAGATATGTGACTGAGCGATGAGACCTGTGCCAAACGGGATGAGCGATCAGAATGTATCTCTCTACGGCAATACATGCCATGAAATACAAACCTGTGAAACCAGCCCAAATAAATGTGCTGCCCGAGATGATTAACATTACCCAGTTGAAGTTTAAGGGTAACAAGCTAAAGTTCGTTATGAGATCTGAAATGAGTAGATTTATGACAAAAACTGGAGCAGCTTGTTTAGATTTGATGAGAGAATAAACAGCATAAATTGCCAAACAGATGATGGGAATTTCAATACTAAAAATGATTGAAATATAGACAATGAAGTTAGTTGCAAGCCGTGCATTATAATCTGTGTTGCTTTGATTGTAAGCAACATAGTTTGGCTTGGCTGTGGTGCTGTAAAGATTGCTGTCAGTATTGAATGGAGATCTGGGAGTTTCCATCACCAGTGAAATCTGAAAATGCAGAACTAGTGGATAAAATAAATGAAAAGATGTGTTGCTCCTCACTCAGATACCAGATGGAGGATTCAGGACTTTTGGTCTAAAAAGCACATCAGTTAAGTCACATTACTATCAAATCAACATGTGTAGACATTATCCTGAAGTAATTTATATTTTAATCAAAATGCACCTTGTTTGTGCCTTACTGCAGTTGAATAAGTCCTCCTTATATGTTAGTGTTTCTCTTCATCTTAAAAATGGTGAACATATTTCAGTAGATGTATAAATCATAACATTTAAGAGGAGATTATTATATAGAACAGCATGAAGAGTCGGGACCCTGGGACATTAGGGTTGGATTGCAGGTTACTGGTCATGTAAAGGTTTTAGATGTACAGAAACACAGTCCTACCTTCAATCATCTGAGTCTTGTTCATACTGCTTATACTGCTGGATCAATCCTTTCTTTTATAATCTGACTGACCTGTAAAAACGTCACGTGAAATTTGAGGTTTCCCACATCTAAAACAGTTGGGTGTTGTTCTAGCAAATGATTCCCAATAAACGGCTTTAATTTTTAATAGAGGATGAGGTCTGAGTTCCATGTTTTCTATTTAAAACCACTAATATGATGCCACAGTTGATACATGTTTATTAACACACTGATGGAAATAAAATGAAGAACAGAAAGATATTTTATCTGCTGTTTCTGGAAAAATCATTTGTGCTTTCTTTAATACAAAAAAATAAAAAATTTAAATAAATCTATCAGGAATCATACTGTTTTGTTCAGTTAGTTAAAATTGATCAGTATATTAGTGTTAGTTCTTAGCATTATGTTAGTTTAAATTATTATTAAATAATTTAAATGTATCCAGCGTAAACTGATTGTCTGGTGTTCCAGTCTGTTGACTGGTTTTAGGGGGTTTTGGACACTTTTCAGTATTTTAACCTCTTACGCTTTAGCTTTCCTCCCACAAATGGAAAGAATGTGTGTGTGTGTGTGAGTGTGTGTGTGTATGGTCCTTCAATTCTTGTAGCTGGAGGTCAGTATTGTCTCACTCTTTGTGTTGTGTCTTTATATAGGCACACACTTACTCCATACTCGCTCTCTGGTAATATATAAACAGTGTAAAACACACTTCTATAATGACAGATGAACTTGGAGATAAAAATCGGGTAGCAGACAGGACATGTCTAAATTTGGTCAGACTACTCATCGTATGGTTATATATACAAACGGACACACACACACACACACACCGGCTAACGCTGGGCTTCAGGGTGCCCAATAGTGGTACTGTATTTTATGTTTACACACACACACACACACACACACACACACACAAAACACTCTTAGGAGAAAAGCTCTATATAGAACCTTCAGTGAGGCACTCCATAAATAGAACTTTTTAGGGGTTCCCATTGTGGGATAATTTTATTTTATTTTTTTTACTTATTTAAATTTGTTTTAATTCATTTTTGTTTTGATTAGATGTAATGAATTAAACAGCTCATAAATGTACTTTATCACTAGAAACAATTTAAGTAACTAATTAAACATGAAAGTATATGCAACCATTTAAGATATGTCTCCTTATATAGTAACCTTTTGGCATAAAGTGTTCTGTAAAACTGAATCAAGAACTCTTGGGTTGCTGAAAGTTTCATGTACCTTTGTCGGTAACAGTTTACAATAGCTTTGCTGAATAAAACAGTTAAAACCAGCCTAAGCCGGTTGGCTGGCCTTCTAGCCTGGTCATTGCTGGTTTTAGAGGTTTTGGCCATTCTCTAGATGATCAGGCTGGGAGACCAGCTTAAACCAGCTAAGACCAGCCAACCAGATTAGGCTGGTTTTAGCTGTTTATTAATATTATTATTGTTTCCCCATGGGAAGGTCTCATTTGTGAACCTATGTTAATGCATTAACTAACTTGAACTAAAAATGAGCCGTTATAAAATTCTGTATCATAAAATAACCATTTATTACCATTGTTAATGTTAATGCTACTATTAATGTTAAAGGGGTGGTTGATTGCAGTTTCACTTTTTTAACGTTAGTTAGTGTGTAATGTTGCTGTTTGAGCATAAACAATATCTGCAAAGTTGCAGCGCTGAAAGTTCAATGCAAACGGAGATATCGTCTTTTAAAATTCTGGCAGTTTAATGCCTACAAAAACGGCTCGTAAGGACTAGAGTGAGTTACTTCCCGGACAAACCCCGCCCCCCGGGAACATGCAGCAAAGGGGGCGGGGCCATGCTGCGCTGCTTTAGGGAAGAGGAAGAAAACTAGGGGTGCACGTAAAAATCTATTCATATATGAATCGCGATTCTGTCATCTAACGATTCTAATGGATTCACAAGTTTCAAAATCAATGTTCTAAAGCAGCGGCTCTTAATTCTGTTGCTCGCGTCGCCCTGCTCTGCACACACTAGAGGCAGTTTAGCCAATCTCAACATACTGGACCAGCTAACCAATCTGAGCCCATTGCGTATTTCTGAGGGAGGGGCTTCATAAAAGCAGCGCGTTCATAGGAGCCAACCGCTGTTAAACTGGAAAGAAGAAGAAGCAGCGTTCATAGGAGAAGGGACAGAGCGGTGTTGAATAAAGGTAAATTATGTGAAAAATAATGCGTTTTTTTTTTTTTTTTTAAACGAAGCATTAACATGTTAGACTCCACCCCATAAACACAATCAAGCCTAGAAAAAAACAGTCAACCACCCCTTTAATCCCAGTGCATTAAGTAATGTTAACAGATACAACTTTTGATCTTAAAAATGTATTAATAAATTCTGAGATGAACAAGAGCTGAAGAAGTATTGTTCAGTGTTAGTTCATGTTAACAAAATGTTGCTAACTAATGTTATAGTAACAATTAAAACCTTTTTTTTTTTTTTGTTTCGTGTAAGTCTCGTCTCAGATGTTTCTCCTAAAATTCCTTTGGAGAATAAAAATAGACTCTGCAAACTAATGAGACATAATGAAACACAGTAAAGGAATAAGTGTAAGGGAAAACAAATCCTGGTTACTATATTTACCCGTTTACCTTTTGTAGAGAGAGAAATGTCTGACAGAACTGGCGACTTTTATAAAGAAAAACATGCTGCTGTGAGTAAAACACCCACAACAACTTTTAGGCATGTTTTTCTTTCTAAAAATGCTTAAGTCTGTTGGAAATACTCAAATATACTTTACATCATCCCATTATAAATGAATGGGCAAGTATGGTAGCCAGGATTAACTACACCCACTGTATGTTATTTTAGGTATGGATGCGTTCATGTGAATACTAGTATCTAGTCTTTGAAGAATTTGATGTGAAATGTTTGAGTTGATACCATAATGTCTAACTTAAATTTTGATTATAGACTTGGCAAATTGAATCAACAGCAGTATCCATTTTAGAAACACACATACAGTATGTAACCCTGGAGCACAAAACCAGTCTTAAGTCCCACGGGTATATTTGTAGCAATAGCCAAAAATACATTGTATGTTTCAAAATTATCGATTTTTCTTTTATGCCAAAAATCATTAGGATATTAAGTAAAGATCATGTTCCATGAAGATATTTTGTACATTTCCAACCGTAAGTATATCAAAACTTAATTTTTGATTATTAATATGCATTGCTAAGAACTTCATTTGGACAACTTTAAAGGCGATTTTTTCAGTATTTTGATTTTTTTGCACAGTATCCAGATTTTCAAATAGTTGCATCTCGGCCAAATATTGTCCTATCCTAACAAACCATACATCAATGGACAGCTTATTTATTCTGCTTTCAGATGCTGTATAAATCTCAAAATTTCAAAAACCCTTATTCCTGGTCTTGTGGTCCAGGGTCACATATACATGTGCACCTTTAAAGTCAGCATGAAACTGAAGTGTGCTAGTCTTTTCTTCCCTATTGTGATGTAAATCCAAGTAAAATGGTCTTTAAAACGTAGGACGGGACTTGGTTTTGTTCATAGGGTTAGATTGGATGGTTGAATGGTTGTGGTTTGTCATTGGTCGATCTCATGTGAGTGACAGGTTGTCCCCGCCCTCACAGTGAAAAACACATCATCAGAGAAGAGCAAAGATGATTTTGATTTCATGGATTTTTCATTTCACTTTGAGCAAAACATCTTTAAAGAAGCAAATGAGACATTATAGAGATCTCATTTGTGATTTTTCTTTTTAGTTTGGCTTCTCTGTCTCTTTCTAAAACACACACACACACACACACACACACACACAGTCACTGACTTTCTATCACAACCAGACACCCACACTGCAGTGATCCTGTATGTCAATGTGAGCACTATCTCTCTCACGCTCTGCTCAAATAGAGGGATAAATCTCAGAGATAAATTAAATATACCACTCTCTTTCCCGAAGAGACACATGGCCATTAAACAGACCTGATTTACCTCGAAAACTTCATATGTTTGTGTGGCCCGGGGATGCTACTAGATCTTATGCTGTTTATCTTGTTTTTGCCTTGATTTTTATTGCTTCCCGTGTTGCCTGAGGCAACAAGCTGTAGTTTAAAGTCATTCACGGCCCTCATCTGACTTGCAGTAAAGCGCTGAACTTTCATTAAAGCCGCCACTGATCCTTTGGTGCCTCACAGGAGAGGATGAAATTGTATTATTGCTGATCTCTGCCTGGCCAATAGGACATCACAGAGATGTCTTGATCCATACTACTCATAGTGCAGAATGGACATTTTCTATATGCAAAGAATATATGGACGAATGTTTAATGAAGAAAGAAGACATTTTACTCAAAATTGAGGTGGAAAAAACTTTTAAAAAGAAGCAAACTAAACACACTACTGTTCAAAAGTTTGGTGTCGGTAAGATTTTTGTAATGTTTTTGAAAAAATTCTCTTAAAGCTGCATTTATATGACTAAACATACAATAAAAACAGTAATACTGTGAAATATCATTACAATTTAAAATAACTTTCTCTTTTAATATATTTTAAAATGTAATTTATTCCTGTGATCAAAACTGAATTTTCAGCATCATTACTCAAGTCTTCAGTGTCACATGATCCTACAGAAATCATTCTAATATGCTGATTTGATGCTCAAAAAACTTTTTTGATTATCAAAAACAGATATGCTGCTTAATATTTTTGTGGAATCCGTGATGCATTTCACGATTCTTTGAATAGATATTAATTGTAGTAACAGGATTTATTTGAAATATTAATCATTTGTAACATTATATATGTCTTTACTTCCACTTTTGATCTGTTTAATTTAATGCATTATTGGCTGATTAACTTTATTTTTTCCAAAATGCGACAATCTCATATTTTATATTTTATATATATATATATATATATATATATATATATATATAAAATATACTGCAATTTAAATATTAAAAAATATATATATATATATTTTTTTTTTAAGATTTGCATATTATGCACTGTATATGCAATATATACTGTAGTAATAGTAAGGATAGTATGCTATTTCAAACACAGTCATGTTGTAGCCATGGACCTCCGTGGTCTCCTGCAGAGGAAGCTGCCAAAACTGACCTTTGACCTCCCGTCCACCTGCAGCACATCAAAGTCCTGCGGTTGAACTCATCATAAGCTCTCTGATGAGCCTCTGATTGCTGTTGTTAAATTCACCGCTGACCCATGTGAGCGAGAGTGCACAGGTCTGTGTCATCGTTCATTTCCGGCTGACCTGTAGGAAAACAGCATGAAGTTGTTTGTGTCACTACTAATGAGGGCTGATTGGTGAGGGGAGGCTTGTGCCTTTTCACCACGTCGACTTCAATGAGACAGCACATTCATCAGCGATTACCTCTCTTCTCCATCCCTCTCTCGTATTTCATTACGGCTTCGCTCAGACCAGAGAGAATTGATGTTTCCTCATTAAAAGCGCTCTTATTGAAATGAGCAGCAAACGGACGTTTTAATGTGCCATAATATGGCACAGCTGGTGACGAGCATTTCCATAGCGGGAAAACAGCAACTGGAGTGGGAGGGAGGAAAAGGACACACTCATCCACAAAGAGCTAAAGTAACAAACAAAACAGACAGAAAAAATATGGTATTATATGATGGTGCAAAAGATATGAGAACAGAAAAGACAGGAAAAATCATCAGAACTTACGTGCATCCAAAAATAATATAAATACAAGGTAATAATATTAAGTGTGTGTGTATATATATATATATATATATATATATATAGATAGAGGTGTTTTTTTTTTTATTATGAGCTGACTTTTAATAGTTCGCACCAATTTGTTGTACATATTAACTTTGATATGTACGTTTTTTGATATGTATCACAAATCATGATACTTTTTTCAGGATTCTTTCATTAATAGACGATTTAAATAATGCATTTTTTGGAGGGTTGAAAATATGAATAGTTTTAATGAAAAAAATTACACGTTGCTTCATCAGTGTCAAAACTAGAGGGGGGGAAAAAAGCTGTTGTTACATTGTGTTTTTATCATGATCTTATTTTAATAATTATCAGCAATTTTTTTTATATGTTAACATAAATACTGTCACGAATCTGGTCTAGGAACTTCCGTTCACTCACCACCAGAGGTCACTCAGTCACTACATGGACTCTTGCATTACACTACTGTTGCACGTCATCTCCAGACTACATTTCCCAGCAGCCATTTCACTAATCACACGCTCACACCTGAGACTGATCCCACAGCTGATTCTCATTACACCCCTTATATAAACCATGGACTTCCGTTCACAGATGGCCGAGTATTGTACGCAAATATCCTAGTGATAGCTACCCTACGAAGCCCTCTGAGTTGTCTTAGTCTTGCCTTGCCTGTTTTCCCGTGTTTTGATTGCAAGATGGGTATCAGGTGTGAGCGTGTGATTAGTGAAATGGCTGCTGGGAAATGTAGTCTGGAGATGACGTGCAACAGTAGTGTAGTGCAAGAGTCCATGTAGTGACTGAGTGACCTCTGGTGGTGAGTGAACGGAAGTTCATAGACCAGATTCGTGACAGAACACAGGCAGGGTCAGACGATGGCAAACAGGTATAACACAGGCAAGACAAAGAGTAGTCCTAGGGCAAGCTGGGTCGACGATCGGCGAACAATATCCAAAGGGCAAGGCAGAGAGAGTAAATCCAGGTACACAGCAATAATCCAAACGAGGGCAAACAGAGTCCGAACGGCAAGGCAAGGGTTAATCCAGGAAACACGGGCAGAAATCAAAACACGGGAAAACAGGCAAGGCAAGGCAAGGCAAGGCAAGGCAAGGCAAGGCAAGGCAAGGCAAGGCAAGGCAAGGCAAGGCAAGGCAAGGCAAGGCAAGGCAAGGCAAGGCAAGGCAAGGCAAGGCAAGGCAAGGCAAGGCAAGGCAAGGCAAGGCAAGGCAAGGCAAGGCAAGGCAAGGCAAGGCAAGGCAAGGCAAGGCAAGGCAAGGCAAGGCAAGGCAAGGCAAGGCAAGGCAAGGCAAGGCAAGGCAAGGCAAGGCAAGGCAAGGCAAGGCAAGGCAAGGCAAGGCAAGGCAAGGCAAGGCAAGGCAAGGCAAGGCAAGGCAAGGCAAGGCAAGGCAAGGCAAGGCAAGGCAAGGCAAGGCAAGGCAAGGCAAGGCAAGGCAAGGCAAGGCAAGGCAAGGCAAGGCAAGGCAAGGCAAGGCAAGGCAAGGCAAGGCAAGGCAAGGCAAGGCAAGGCAAGGCAAGGCAAGGCAAGGCAAGGCAAGGCAAGGCAAGGCAAGGCAAGGCAAGGCAAGGCAAGGCAAGGCAAGGCAAGGCAAGGCAAGGCAAGGCAAGGCAAGGCAAGGCAAGGCAAGGCAAGGCAAGGCAAGGCAAGGCAAGGCAAGGCAAGGCAAGGCAAGGCAAGGCAAGGCAAGGCAAGGCAAGGCAAGGCAAGGCAAGGCAAGGCAAGGCAAGGCAAGGCAAGGCAAGGCAAGGCAAGGCAAGGCAAGGCAAGGCAAGGCAAGGCAAGGCAAGGCAAGGCAAGGCAAGGCAAGGCAAGGCAAGGCAAGGCAAGGCAAGGCAAGGCAAGGCAAGGCAAGGCAAGGCAAGGCAAGGCAAGGCAAGGCAAGGCAAGGCAAGGCAAGGCAAGGCAAGGCAAGGCAAGGCAAGGCAAGGCAAGGCAAGGCAAGGCAAGGCAAGGCAAGGCAAGGCAAGGCAAGGCAAGGCAAGGCAAGGCAAGGCAAGGCAAGGCAAGGCAAGGCAAGGCAAGGCAAGGCAAGGCAAGGCAACTCAGAGGGCTTCGTAGGGTAGCTATCACTAGGATATTTGCGTACATTACTCGGCCATCTGTGAATGGAAGTCCATGGTTTATATAAGGGGTGTAATGACAATCAGCTGTGGGATCACTCTCAGGTGTGAGCCTGTGATTAGTGAAATGGCTGCTGGGAAATGTAGTCTGGAGATGACTTGCAACAGTAGTGTAGTGCAAGAGTCCATGTAGTGACTGAGTGACCTCTGGTGGTGAGTGAACGGAAGTTCATAGACCAGATTCGTGACAAATACTTTTTTCTTTAAACCACCAAAGAAATATTTTTTGTTTAGAAATGGAAATAATTTTCATCATGTCATTGTGTGTATTACATTTCTTTTTGACATTAAATATTGAACAATTACATAAAACACAGGTAAAAATAATGGAAAATGTGATCAAAATGTTATGCCATCTAAAAGTAATACTTATGTTATAGACATATCTAAGTAGACAGAATAAATCGATATTTAGTTAATTTCAGACTAATGAAACTGCACTTTTTCATTGGTATACCACTATTGATTTTAATATTTTCGATTTGATTTATATTTTATTAATATGTCTATAAGTTTGTGTAGTTAGTTTTAGTTATTTTAGTACCTCAACTTTTTTATTTTTATATTTTATTTTATTTTATTTTATTCCAATTAATGATTATTTATTTTAAGTAATGAAAACATGTTTTAATGTTAGTTAACGATCATAACCCTCCAGTGATTTCTGTGGATGTGCAATCTGAGACTCAACAGAATCATATCCAAAACTCACTTTCCCTGTAATGCATCCTAGGAAATGAAACAGTTTGTAAAGTTATGTTCAGAAATCATCCAAGGAACTTAAACATCACTAGGAGCAACATAAATAGTTTGAACGAGCTACTTGTAGAATGAAATGCAGGCAGACGTAGGAAACTGAGGATCCCACTGCAAAGATAAACCCAGACGGCACCGCCAGAGCTTTACGACGCCGCAGCCGCCAAACGCTGAGAGATTTTCATTGGTCGTTAGCTGATCGCCGAAGGGATTTTGTTTTGAACAGAAGCAAGGTTACTGGAGCTTGCAATGAATGGTGAAAAAGACCTTTTCGTCCTTATTTTACACTGATAAAAGCATCAGGCCAAAGTGGAGGAAATTACAGGTTAAGATTGTCTAATCGTTCAGTGTTCTGTTGGTTAATGGGTCTGAGAAAAATAAGGATGCTTGAGATGATGAAAGGGGAAAAACCTGTTTCAAATGTATCTGCCAAGTTTCCGTTCATAGATGAGTGTTGAAAACCCTTTAGCATTTTCAATTTAATGTTGATTATTTGCAGAAAAGTAAATATATTTGTACAATTATACACATAATAATTATTATTTTCAAAAATTTTTAATTTTTTTCAAAAGACACATACTGTCATTTTAAAAGTATGGGGTTGGTAAGATTTTTAAAAAAAAAGTAAATAAAGAAAGAAGTCTTCAGTGCTGCATGATCATTTAGAAATCATTCCAATATGCTGATTTGCTCCTCAAGAAACATTTCTGATTATTATCAGTGTTGAAAAACAGTTGTGCTGCTAAATATGTTTTCCCAGAATTCTTTGATGAATAGAAGGTTCAAAAGAACAGCATTTATTTGAAGTCTTCAGTAACATTATAAATATCATTACTGTCCATTTTGACCATTTTAATGTGTTCTTACGGAATAAAATTCAAATGAATTTCTTAAACTGAAAAATCTTACTGACCCCACTAACTTATATTAAGTTACCAGCATTTTTCTGTATTAACGTAACACATTTTTTTATTTATTTTTATTTTTTCTAAACCACACAAGAAATATCAGAATTCATTTTTGTTCAGAAATTGAAAACGTTTGGTGGATTCGTGCCATTGTTTGTATGAAACTGCATTTTTAATGTCTTTTTGAA
Organism: Spinibarbus caldwelli; assembly: GCA_039654775.1. Lineage (NCBI taxonomy): Eukaryota > Metazoa > Chordata > Actinopteri > Cypriniformes > Cyprinidae > Spinibarbus > Spinibarbus caldwelli. The sequence continues at coordinate 4,650,088 of CM077253.1, read as the reverse complement.
TAACTTCAATGAGCGTCAGACACAATCATGTGTAAAAGCTTAACAGGAGGATGGAAGAAGAATTAATCAGCAGTCAGATGTTTACAACAAGCAGCCGCTCTGCGTTATTCCCAGGTTACGTGCGCTATTAGACCTGGTGATTAATAACGGTTTATTTTGTTAACTGTGCAAAACACATGTGGAAACGATCTGAGGAGTTTAAAATACTGTCTTTATTCCAACGAGGTTGACAGATTGAGGTGAACAAAGACGTCTATTGTGGCTGATCAATAGCTGGGTGTTTTATTAGCGCGGATGAAGCCTGGTTTAGTTATCTCTTGGAGCAGAACGAGCCTCTATTTTTAATTTATGACACGAAAGGTTAGACGGGGTTAGAAGTGTGAGTTTCTCAACAGGTTCTTTTCGGAGCATGTCTCTTGGGAAAAGCATTGGATGGATGTTGTGAATTTGACACGCTTTTCTCTTTCTCTTCTCCTCTTGCTGGCGTTTTGTGCTCGCATCTGATTTGCCACACCCTCTAACACACAATCTGGAACTAATTAAAAGTTACAAAAGTTGTTATGAGTTTCAGAAGTTCGCAAGTACGAGAGTGAATTTTTGGTAGCAGATGTGGCACAACAGTTTCCATGAAGCGTGTGAGCCTTTCTGCTTCCTCTTGAGACAAGAGCTGCTCACAGCCAAACAATCAGCAACACTCTCCATCACCACAGAGAGAGAGAAAAGAGGGAAGTGAAACGAAAAGGAAAGGGAAACAGAATGAGCAGGCGAAAAAGATATGGAAAGAAAAGGATTAAAGAAAGGGACAAAGACGGAGGAGAAAGAAAGAAAGAAAGAAAGAAAGAAAGAAAGAAAGAAAGAGAAATGGGAAATGAAACATTGAAAGAAGTATTAAGTAAACGGGTAAAATGGTATGAAAAATGGAATGAAAAAAGACGGAAAAATAGAGAAGGGAGAGAGGAAAGATATTGATAAGAAGGAAGATCATTAAGGACAGGTGAAAAGGGGGAAGTGAAAAGGAAAAAATTAAAAGGAAGTGATAGGAAAAGAAAGAAAGGGGTAAGGAAGGAAAAAAGGAAAGGCAAGGAAACGTAAAAAAAGGGAAAATATAAGTACGGGAATGAAAGATAGGGAAAAGGAAAAGATAAGTAAATGGAAGGAAGGGGAAAGATTTTAAAAGGAAACAAGAATGAGGAAATCTGTCTGTCGCAGTAGTTGTCCATATATCTGTGTGTTAGAGCAGGAAGGAAAGCACTTGTGTGTTTAGTGTGTGTGTGTGTGTGTGTGTGTTACTGACAGGCCGATTTTTCAACTCTGTCTCACAAACACTGATCAGAATCTGGTCATGGAGCTGCTGCAGAAACACTGATGTTAGAGAGAGAGAGAGGAAACCAGTGTGTGTTTGTATGACACACACAGAACAATGACGCTACTGCATTTTTCATTAGAAGCAGCCGCTGAATACAGTTTAAGACTCCTGAGAAGAAGAGTGAAATGAAAGTTCAGTCAAATGAAATGAAAGTACATACTGACTACAGCTGTCAAGCTCCAAAAAAAGACAACAAAGCACCATAAAAGTAGTTCACACGACACATGAGCAGTGGCCTTCATCTTTTAAAACCATACATCAGAGTCACAGTCAACAAAAATACTTTTGTTAGACAATCTACTAACAATCCCACAGAAAATACAACATAATCTGTGCTTCAGTGAGTAAATGATGACAGATTTATCATTTTTAAATGACTATCCATTGAATTATTAACGGTGAGCTGCTTCATTTCTGCACCAAATGCAATTGACCTATCGGTAAGCCCCTCCCCTCGAACGCAGACTAGCCAATGGCAGTCGAGTATCAGTTGCACGGGGAGCAGAACTCGGACATCTTTAGGTTTCAGCGCCATAGAGAAACATTGGAAGATCTGAAGCTCACATCGGTTTTATGGGGTTTCTGCTTCAAAAATGGAAAAACGATGTCACTGGTAACACTGATTCCAGGTATCCTGAGAGGATGGGCAATATAATTAATTTTATTACATTTCCTGAATCCAAACAAAACAGAGCAAAATGTCCCTAAGTATTCAACCCCAATACAAATGAACACAAAAACGTTCATTTTCTGGTTGTCATACACTCATTAAGTAACAATTTTCATCTGCTCAAGCAGAACGTTAATGTTATCTTGTGCTTTAGCAAGGTATCTCTGGCTAAAACTAGCTAACGTTAAAGTTAGTGAGTCCATGCTAATGTACAAACCTAAATAGCGGACTGTTCTCGCGTCTTGTACAGTGTAGGTCAAAAACACATAAACGAAGGTCTACATTTCAATGCCTCTCCATATTAAACTGGTTAAATGTACATTAATTTAATCGTACCCTGCGATACATGAACAGTGTTGATCCTGCATGTTGTCATCCGCGATCGTGATGACCGACCGTAATATGAGACTTCTCCCGCTTGCATTGTGATCTGTAAACCCTGGCTTCGAGTTACCCACCGTATTTATTTTTAAATATTTTATAAATCCCTCCATGGAATATTTAATTCCCATTTGGTGGCCTTCTGTGTCCAAAATTGTGCAAAAACATCGTGGGACAAGGTTTTCACACTGCAGCTGTCAATGTAAGACAGTGAGTAACTCTGTTTGTTTGTCCGAGGGAGCAACAGTAACTAAGGGGGGCGGGGCTTACCGATAGGTCAATTGTTAACTCCCTGTCTTCAATTGGTCAGGTAGTCTTCAAACAACAGGTAGTCCCGCCCCCAAACTCACGCTATTGGTTGAGTTTCACTTTTCAAGCAGGAAAAGCATCCTTTTTATATAAAGTTGGAGAAGGGCAAGTATTTTAACATTCAGTAAATTATACAGCAACTTTAACATTTTGTTTTTATTTAGTGGAGTTTTTCCCCCCACCCTTTCTTCTTTTTTGCCTCCATCAGGGCTGTAATATCAGCAGTCAACACACGGCCTCCTCGAGCGCTGTGTGTGTGTGTGTGTGTGTGTGTGTGTGTGTGTGTTGAAGTGAGGGTTTTGAGGTCTGTTGCAGCCTGAGGTCACTGCATTACTGCAAGTCTCACTGAAGTCTCTACATAAGATTTTTTTGCACTCTTTTTTCCTTCTCAACTTGTCATTCTTGCTTTATCTCTCTCTACTAAAATCCTACTCTTCACTTTACTCTACAACCACTTTGATATCGTCTTTGCACTCATCCCTTTTTCTCCTCACTTTCACATTTCATATTCTGTTTATTCCTCAGCTCTCTCCGCGGTCTCTCTCTCTCTCTTTCTCTCTCGCTCTCTTTCTCGCTCTATTTTTTTCTGGGAAAGTGTGAGTGGTTAAAGCACTTTTCATGAATAGGGTAAGAAAAATAGGTCCTGAAACCCTTTTTCTTGTTTAACAAATGGTCAGTAAATGAACAATGCTTGACCGGCAGAAAATGTTAAATGTCAACCTCAGGAGGTCCAAGGACCTTTTCTTTTTCTGTCGCTTTTCTTTGTCATTTTTTTCTCCTTCTTCTTCTCTTTTTATACTATTAGCATTCATTTTTGAGTAAATAACCATAAATTATTAGTAGTAGTGGTAGTAGTAGTGGTTTTTTTTTTGTTGTTTTTTTTTTTAAGAAATTGGCCAAAATTCTACATTTTGGATATTGAATTCTACATAAAAAATGTTTAACTAAACATTTTAAATAGTATACTTTTATAAACTAGTTTTCCGCTACAATAAATTACATTTAATATAAATATCAATTAAAAAAATTGTCAAAATTATGACTTTATATGATTTTATCATTGCTATACAGTTTGGGCAAAAATCATCTATTTAGGGTGTGATACAGACATTTGATGTATTATAATTAATAAAAACTAAAACTGAATAAAAAAAAAAAAAATTAAATCCATTTTATCAAAATTTACAACCAGAACAACATTTTCCCTACTTGAAATAATCATCAACTGAAATAAAATATTAAACTTTTTATTTCAGCTAGTAGCAAAAACAACATTTCTCATTTTAACTTGATGTACTAAAACATAAATATTCATAAAAACTATACTGTTGACATATAAAAATATTTAAAAAAATAACAAACACAACAAAATTACTAAAACTTCAGCTAAAATAAAAAAAAAATGAAATGGAAAATACAGTATAAAAATAAAAACTGATTCAAAAAGTAATAATAAAAACTATAATAGTATCTCAGTGACACTAAAATAATTGTTTAAAAATAGCTACTTTATATGCTAGGCTTTTTTCATGCTGTAAAAAAAGGTCATTGGCACCATATTTGTAGAAAGTGTCTTTAGTATATGTTTTTAGTTGTGTTTAGTTGTGTATTTAGTAAAGTGTTTCAGTATATCTTTGCAGTTTGCTTTTTCATGAGATTGGCAGTATACAGTCATGGCCAAAAATATCAGCACCCTTGGTAAATATGATCAAAGAAGGCTGTGAAAATTAATCTGCATTGTTAATCCTTTTGATCTTTTATTTAAAAAAAAATTCACAAAAATCTAACCTTTCATTGGATAATAAGAATTTAAAATGGGGGGAAATATCATTATGAAATAAATGTTTTTCTCAAATACACATTGGACACAATTATTGGTACCCCTAGAAATTCTTATGAGTTAAATATCTCTGACGTATATTCCCATTCATATTCACAATTTTGAGCACTCCAGGGTGATTATGAACATGAAATTATCCAGCCATGGCTTCCTGTTTCACAGAAATATAAATAGGAGGGAAAACAAAGCCCAAATTCCCTTAATCATCCATCACAATGAAAAAAACCAAAGAATATATTTCTGATGTGCAACAAAAGATAATTGAGCTTCACAAATTAGTGAAGTGGCTTTAAGAAAAGAGCTAGAGCAGTGAAAATTCCCATTTCCACCATCAGGGCAATAATTAAGAATTTCCAATCAACATAAAATGTTACGAAACTGCCTGGAAGAGGACGTGTGTCTATATCATCCTAATGCACGGTGAGAAGGAGAGTTTGAGTGGCTAAAGACTCTCCAAGGACCACAGCTGGAGAATTGCAGAAAATAGTTCAGAAAACCTTTAAAAAAAATTGTCAAACAGCACCTACATCACCACATGTTGTTTGGGAGGGTTTCAAGAAAAATTCTCCTAGCGCATCCAAAAACAAACTCCAGCATATTCAGTTATCAGACACGACTGGAACTTCAAATGTGACTGGCTTCTATGGTCAGATGAAACTAAAAAATGAGCTTTTTAGCAGCAGACACTCAAGATGGGTTTGGTGAACACAGGGATAAAAAGTACCTCATGTGTACAATGAAATATACTGCTGTATTTTTGATGTTGTGGGCCTATATTTCTGCCGGAGGTCCTGGACATTTTGTTTAGACACATGGCATCATGGATTCTATCAAATACCAACAGATAAAAAATCAATAAGTGACTGACTCTTTTAGAAATCTTATAATGGGCCATGTTTGGATCTTCCAACCGTACAATAATCTAAACACAAACCAAAAAAACAACACAAAAATGGGTCACTGAGCATAAAACCAAGCTTCTGCTATGGCCATTCCAGTCCTTTGACCTGAACCCTGTAGAAAATGAGTGGGGTGAACTGAAGAGAAGAAGCACCAACATGGAGCTGGGACTCTAAAGGGTCTGGAGTGATTCTGGATGAAGGAATGGTCTCTGATCTCTTGTCAGGTGTTCTCTAACCTCATCAGGCATTATAGGAGAAAATTTAGAGCTATTAAGCTGGCAAATGGAGGTTTCAAAAAGTAATGAATAAAAGGGTGCCGTTAATTGTGGCCAATGTGTATTAGAAAAAGAAAAAAAAAAACATTTATTTCATAATGATATTTCCCCCCATTTTAAATTCTTATTATCCAATGAAAGGTTAGATTTTTGTGATTTTTTTTTTTTAAATAAAAGATCAAAAGGATTAACAATGCGATTAATTTTCACAGCCTTCTTTGATCATATTTACCAAAGGTGCTGATATTTTTGGCCTTGACTGTATGTTTTTTTTCCACAACAGGATGGGCTTTCCTTAAATGACAAGTGTTATCACATCTTTAATCCCTTGTGGTTGCCATGGAAACTTAAAAGTCCTGGGACATTCCACACGTACACACACACACACATTGACACAAACATTATAGCTATATGATGGCCCTGTCTATAGAAACACACACTGATACATACAATAGATATGGATATAGATGGATATGGAAATGTAAAGCTTGGAGGAACCCCAGTATGATACATATACATACAGTACATCAGAGTTCTGTCCCATCCATGGACGGTTTGCATATCACGCTCACTACATCAGTTATTTTATTCTGTACATGTCCGCTTAGCTGCAGTCAGCTATTAATCTTTCAAACATGTTGGAGTCACTGTGTGTGTGTGTGTTTTAGGGTTGTGCAACATTCAGCATCCAACAGAAATAGCTTTTAAATTCCAGTTCAGCTCCAGAATTTCAATTGAATTTGAGATGTTCAGCATATATATTTATGGAACATAGGTTTTGTTTAAATATGCATAATTAAAGTAATTATGGATATTTGTTCTTATTTTGAAGACTTTGGTGTAAATTAGCAATATGTTTTGTGGGAAATGAAATGTTGTTGTATTAAAAAAAAAACCTTGTATTTAAAAAGTTAAATGTAAAATTCTTATTGAATAAAATGATTAAGTATTTTACATTATTATATTAAATCATTTCATTAAATATTTAAATAAAAGTTCAAATTGAAACATAATATTTAAATTTGTATATTTAGTTTTTAGTATTTTATAAATTAAGAAATATCAAACATATTAAATATTGTAATATTATTTGTAATATATATTATATATTATAATATACATAAATATATTTTAATAAATATTAAATATATATATATATATATATATATATATATATATATATATATATATACACACACACTAGTGCTGTCAATCGATAAAAAAATTAACTAATTAATCGCATGTTATTTCTGAAATTAATCGCGATTAATTGCGATTAATCTCAGCTAACATTAAACTTTTTAAATATACTTTTATATTGCAATAATTTCTTTCTGCAATAATTTCTGTAATTAATGTTGCAACAACATAAAAATAGTATATTTTTAATATTTGTTTAATGACATCTTTTTTTATGACTGCAGGCCAGTATCACTGATACCAATACTACTGATGCCTATATAAAATTGTTCTTTTTTTCCTAATATTTAACTATTGACCATAGCCATTCAACATTACAGTATAATTGAGAGCTATCAATTTTTAATATTTATTAGACTTAAATAAAATAAGTTCTAATTTAAGTGAACTTTAAACAATCTTCACATAAATTCACGGGGAAGTCGTGGCCTAATGGTTAGAGAGTTGGGCTTGTAACCTGAAGGTTGCCGGTTCAATTCTCACACCGGCAGGAATTGAAGGTGGGGATTGTGAATGAACAGCACTCTCTCTGCCTTCGATACCATGACTGAGGTGCCCTTGAGCAAGGCACCGAACCCCCAATTGCTCCCCGGGCGCTGGAGCAATGGCTGCCCACCGCTCCGGGTGTGTGTTCACGGTGTGTGTGTGTGTGAGTGTTTGTTCACTATTCACTGCTGTGTGTGTGCACTTGGAAGGGTTAAATGCAGAGCACCAATTTCGAGTATGGGTTACCATACTTGACAATACGTCACGACTTTCACTTTCACTTTCATAAACCCATTATAACAAATGTCATATTTAGCTACCTGCGCTTTTCAGCAAGTAGGACATATACAGAAATTAAATAAAGTTATCAAGCACTAAATTCTAAATTAAATATAGATGAATCCTTAAAGCTATAAAAGTTATTGATTTCCTCTTCTTTTTTTTTTTTTTTTTGTTCTTTGATGAAGAGACATCACAGCAGCTGGGTTAATAGGTGGGTCAGTATCACCATAGAGTGCCTTTCAACCCTCACAATACTCAAAAATTTTGGTTTTAATTTCCCATTCGTTTTATGTCGTCATATAAACAATAGACACTCAAGTACTATAGAAACATATTAGCTGAGCTCCCACACATTTTTTTTTAGATAATTATGGGCCATTATTCAAAGCATAAACCATAAGATATGTCCATCCTGTCATGGACATATACATTACTGTTAAATACGTTTTCATTGCAAAATTAAGATGCAAATTATATTTTCTGAAAGGTATGATGTCCCTTTTCTAAACAGGGTTATTTGTTTGCTTTCAAATTATAAATACATAAGATTTTATGTAAACCATGTGTTTTTAAAGAAACTCATACAATTCACACATGTATTTTTTCTTATTTGGAGAAAACTGTGATGTTTTAATGCAGTTTTTTGTTTGCATGTTATTGCCCCCACACCTAGCTATTGAACACACTGGATTATGCAGATATGATTGAATTATTATTTAAAATATTATTGTAAAATATCAAGATGACAGGGTGTACCAGCACATGATGTTGTGGATACATAATGCAGAACACACAAATCATGACAAAATAAGGAAATGAAACATTTATTCATCTTCTACAAAAATAATATAATAATAATAAATAATATTATTACATCAATCACCCTGATATACCCCCCCTCCCCATTCATTTTCATTCAGTCCACCCTGTCATGTTTATTTCCACTCTATCGAGTCTAAGTGGCCGACAGGGTGGACATTTTGGAACAACGACAGGGTGGATGTTTTGAGCTTCAATTAGCATATTAGCTTACAACAAACTGTGACTAGCTAAATATTTAGTCTGGATGTTGAAGAGAATTTATATTTAAACTTACATATTTTGAAAATACTGTATTGTAATCACTTCTGGCATATTTTATGCCGAAAGGGTGGACATGTTAAGCTTAGGAAAAGCAAGTAAGCAAACTCAGACGAAGAAAATTTGTAAATTGAAAAGTCACCAACTTATTCACCTAAGTGGTTGAAATTCCTGCCACTGAAGAGACAAAAAATCTGTTGTCCTGATGTCACTTAAAGGGATGGCCATTATTTAAATGGGCGGCTTTCCCAACACGACAGGGTGGACAACCATTCAAGGGACATGGACAAACTCTTCTTTTTTATTAAATAAAAATATAATTTTTTATGACCAAATGATCAATACACTCAAATTGAAAAATTAACAAAATATTAATAGAGGACAAAAAATTTTAATTTTATGATTTGACTGTATTCTACTCTCAATCAAATTTAATGAGCAGTGCATGGGACATAGCAAAATAACACGCATCCTCTTACACAACTAAGAAAAATCTAGAAGTCTAGTCAAGTCACTATTATTTGTATAGCGCTTTTAACGATGCAAATTGTGTCAAAGCAGCTTTACATCAGCTTGATATAAAGCTGGGTGGCTTTACATCAGCTTTACAGTATTTAGACGGGGAAATAATATGTCGAAATAGTGTCATTCTCCTCTGGCCAGACAAAATCAGCTGTTTAAATCAAGGCTGCAGCAGAGTCAGATTGTGCAAAGGACTCATCTGGTTCCTGTGGTCTTGTCCCGATGGCCGTCTAGGAGACAGGGTCTTCACTGGGGATCAGTCTCTGGGGCTCATCTAGTTTCCTGGTCTCCGCTGACGTTCAGGGCTGTAGAGGTCATCTCTAGGTGCTGATCCACCATCTGATCTGGATACGGACTGGATCCGGGTGGCTGCAGTGACCATCTGATCTGGATAAAATCTGGATCTGGGTGGCTACGGTGTCCTCGTAATAAGAAAGAAACAGACTAATATTAGCGTAGATGTCATTCTTCTAACGATGTAACAAGTACATCGGGTGTTTTGGGAAGTGTTCCCGGTTCCGGTTGACCTAATTAATGCAGCCTAACGGATTTGAATTATAGAAATGCAATAGTGTATTATGTGTAAGCCAGGGTAAAGAGATGGGTCTTTAATCTAATTTTAAACTGACAGAGTGTGTCTGCTTCTCGAACAGTGTTAGGTAGATTATTCCAGAGTTTGGGCACTAAATAGGAAAACGATCTCCCACCCGCAGTTGATTTTGATATTCTAGGTATTATCAAATGGCCAGAGTTTTGCGATCACAGCAGATGTGAAGGACTATAATGTGATAAGAGCTCACTCAAATACTGAGGTGCCAAACCATTCAGGGCCTTATAGGTAATTAGCAAGATCTTAAAATGTATACGATGTTTAATAGGGAGCCAGTGCAGTGTTGACAGAACCGGGCTAATGTGGTCATACTTCCTGGTTCTAGTAAGAACTCTAGCTGCTGCATTTTGAACCAGCTGGAGTTTGTTTATTAAACGCGCAGAGCAACCACCCAATAAAGCATTACAATAATCTAGCCTCGAGGTCATGAACGCATGAATTAATGTTTCTGCATTTGACATTGAGAGCATAGGTCGTAATTTAGATATATATTTTAAGATGAAAAAAATGCAGTTTTACAAATGCTAGAAACATGTTTTTCAAAGGAAAGATTGCTATCAAAAAGTACGCCGGGGTTCCTAACTGATGACAAAGAATTTACAGAGCAGCCATCAAGTATTAGACAGTGATGTATGTTATTACATGCAAAAGTTTTTGGTCCAATAATTAACACCTGTTTTTTTTTTCAGAATTTAGCAGTAAGAAATTGCTAGTCATCCAGTTTTTGATATCAACTATACATTCCGTGAGTTTTGTAAATTGATATGTTTCATCGGGTCGCGAAGAAATATAGAGCTGAGTATCATCAGCATAACAGTGAAAGCTAACACCATGTTTCCTAATGATATCTCCCAAGGGTAACATGCAAAGCGTTAAAAGTAAGGGGCCTAGTATTGAGCCTTGAGGTACTCCATACTGCACTTGTTATTGGTATGATACCTCTTCATTTACTGCCACGAATTGATGGCGGTCAGATAAGTACGATTTGAACCATGCCAGTGCACTTCCTCTAATGCCAACATAATTTTCTAGTCTATTTAAAAGAATGTTGTGGTCGATAGTGTCAAATGCGGCGCTAAGATCCAGTAGCACTAATAGAGAGATACAACCACGATCAGATGATAAGAGCAGGTCGTTTGTAACTCTAATGAAAGCAGTCTCATTACTATGATATGGTCTAAAACCTGACTGGAAATCCTCACATATAGCATTTTTCTCTAAGAAGGAACATAGTTGTGAGGATACTACCTTTTCTAATATCTTTGACATAAAAGGGAGATTCGAGATCGGTCTGTAATTAATTAATTATTTGGGGTCAAGTTGTGTTTTTTTTAATGAGAGGCTTAATAACAGCCAGTTTGAAGGTTTTTGGGACACATCTTAATGAGAATTATGAGTTAATAATATTCAGAAGAGGATCTGTTACTTCTGGAAGCACCTCTTTTAGGAGCTTAGATGGAACAGGGTCTAACATACAGGTTGTTGGTTTAGATGATTTAAAAAGTTTATACAATTCTTCATTTCCAATAGAAGAGAATGAGCGGAATTGTTCCTCAGGGGATCTATAGTGCACTATCTATTGTGATACTGAGGCTGACAGCTGCATGGTTACAATTTTATCTCTAATAGTTTCGATCTTGGAAGTAAAGTAGTTCATAAAGTCATTACTACTGTGCTGCTGGGTAATGTCTGCACCTGCTGATGTTATATTTTTTGTTTATTTAGTCACTGTATTGAATAAATACTTGGGGTTGTGTTTGTTTTCTTCTAAAAGAAACAAAGTAAGCAGATCTAGCAGTTTTGAAGGCTTTCCTGTAGGAGAGAGTATTTTCCCGCCAAGCAATATGAAATACCTCTAATTTAGTTTTTCTCCAGCTGCGCTCCATTTTCCGGGCTGCTCTCTTTAGGGCCCGAGTGTGCTCATTATACCACGGTGTTGGACTCTTTTCCTTAATCATCCTTAAGCGTAAAGGAGCAACCGTATCTAAAGTGTTAGAAAAGAGAGAGTCCATAGTTTCTGTTACATCATCAAGTTGTTCTGAGCTATTGGATATGCTGAGGAACTGAGATAAGTCAGGAAGATTATTTACACTCTTTATAGCTTAGAATGTCTATAAATGCTGATCCCAACGAATCATTTTCATTATCAACATGGATGTTAAAATCACCAACAATTAGGACTTTATCTGCAGCCAGCACTAACTCAGATAAAAAATCAGCAAATTCTTTAATAAAGTCTGTATGGTGCCCTGGTGCCCTGTATACAGTAGCCAGTACAAACATCACAGGGGATTTATCATTAACACTTGTTTCTTTGGATAACGTTATATGAAGCACCATTACTTCAAACGAATTATACAGTCAGGTCCATAAATATTGGGACATCGACACAATTCTAACATTTTTGGCTCTATACACCACCACAATGGATTTCAAATGAAATGAACAAGATGTGCTTTAACTGCAGACTGTCAGCTTTAATTTGAGGGTATTTACATCCAAATCAGGTGAACGGTGTAGGAATTACAACACTTTGCATATGTGCCTCCCACTTGTTAAGGGACCAAAAGTAATGGGACAGAATAATAAACATAAATCAAACTTTCACTTTTTAATACTTGGTTGCAAATCCTTTGCAGTCAATTACAGCCTGAAGTCTGGAATGCATAGACATCACCAGACGCTGGGTTTCATCCCTGGTGATGCTCTGCCAGGCCTCTACTGCAACCGTCTTCAGTTCCTGCTTGTTCTTGGGGCATTTTCCCTTCAGTTTTGTCTTCAGCAAGTGAAATGCATGCTCAATCGGATTCAGGTCAGGTGATTGACTTGGCCATTGCATAACAATCCACTTCTTTCCCTTCAAAAACTCTTTGGTTGCTTTTGCAGTATGCTTTGGGTCATTGTCCATCTGCACTGTGAAGCGCCATCCAATGAGTTCTGAAGCATTTGGCTGAATATGAGCAGATAATATTGCCCGAAACACTTCAGAATTCATCCTGCTGCTTTTGTCAGCAGTCACATCATCAATAAATACAAGAGAACCAGTTCCACTGGTAGCCATACATGCCCACCACCACCATGCTTCACTGATGAGGTGGTATGCTTAGGATCATGAGCAGTTCCTTTCCTTCTCCATACTCTTCTCTTCCCATCACTCTGGTACAAGTTGATCTTGGTCTCATCTGTCCATAGGATGTTGTTCCAGAACTGTGAAGTCGTTTGACAAACTCTAATCTAGCCTTCCTGTTTTTGAGGCTCACCAATGGTTTACATCTTGTGGTGAACCCTCTGTATTCACTCTGGTGAAGTCGTCTCTTGATTGTTGACTTTGACACACATACACCTGCCTTCTGGAGAGTGTTCTTGATCTGGCCAACTGTTGTGAAGGGTGTTTTCTTCACCAGGGAAAGAATTCTTCGGTCATCCATCACAGTTGTTTTCCGTGGTCTTCCGGGTCTTTTGGTGTTGCTGAGCTCACCGGTGCGTTCCTTCTTTTTAAGAATGTTCCAAACAGTTGTTTTGGCCACGCCTAATGTTTTTGCTATCTCTCTGATGGGTTTGTTTTGTTTTTTCAGCCTAATGATGGCTTGCTTCACTGATAGTGACAGCTCTTGGATCTCATCTTGACAGTTGACAGCAACAGATTCCAAATGCAAATAGCACACTTGGAATGAACTCTGGACCTTTTATCTGCTCATTGTAATTGGGATAATGAGGGAATAACACACACCTGGCCATATAACAGCTGAGAAGCCAATTGTCCCATTACTTTTGGTCCCTTAACAAGTGGGAGGCACATATGCAAACTGTTGTAATTCCTACACCGTTCACCTGATTTGGATGTAAATACCCTCAAATTAAAGCTGACAGTCTGCAGTTAAAGCACATCTTGTTCGTTTCATTTGAAATCCATTGTGGTGGTGTATAGAGCCAAAAATGTTAGAATTGTGTTGATGTCCCAATATTTATGGACCTGACTGTACTTGAAACCCGACCTCTGAGAAATACTGAAAATATTGCTATAAATTGTAGCAACACCTCCCCCTTTGCCTTTTGGACATGGCTCATGTTTGTAACAGTAATCTTGGGGGGTTGACTCATTTAAAGTAATGTAATTTCTGGTTTTAGCCAGGTTTCTCTCAAACAAAGCACATCTAGTTTATGGTCAGTGATCATATCATTTACAAAAAGTGCTTTTGTAGAAAGGGATCTGATATTCAATAAGCCAAGCTTTATCATTTGTTTATTTGTATTTAATCTGGTTTTTTTTATTTGTTGAACATCAATTAAATTGTTACTCTTTCTTTGGTTTGAACGTTTTCTGTATTTTCTAGCTTGGGGAACAGACTCTAGAGTGTGATATCTAGGTGAAAGAGTCTCTGTGTGCTGAGAATTAACTGACTTCTGTGACGTGAGGCGGCTAGCAGACGGTCGGTTTAGCCAGTCTGTCTGCTTCCTGACCTGGGCCCCAGTTAGTCACGTACGAACTCTAAGACTATGTGCCATATTTCTAGAGAGAAGAGCGGGGCCACCCCAGGAGGGATGAAGACCATCTCTTTTCAACAGGTCAGGTCTGCCCCAAAAACTCTTCCAATTTTCTATGAAACCTGTTATCTGCTGGCACCACTTAGACATCCAGCCATTGAGTGACGACAGTCTGCTATGAATCTCATCACCCTGGAAAGCAGGGAGGGGACCAGAGTATATTACAGTGTCTGACATCGTACTTGCAAGTTCACACACCTCTTTAACATTATTTTTAGTGATCTCCGACTGGCGAAGTCGAACATCATTAGCGCCAACGTGGATAACAATCTTACTGAATTTACATCTAGCATTAGCCAGCACTTTTAAATTTGCCAAGATGTCAGGTGCTCTGGCTCCTGGTAAACATTGGACTATGGTGGCTGGTGTCTCTATTTTCACGTTCTGTCCAATAGAATCACCAATAACTAGAGCACTTTCATCAGGTTTCTCAGTGGGTGCGTCACTGAGTGGGGAGAACCTGTTTGATGTTTTGATCGGAATGGAAGAGAGGTGTTTTGACCCGCGACTATGCCGCCTCACAGTCACCCAGTTGCCCTACTGCAGAAGCGCTGAAACCGGAACCGAACAATGTACAGGAGTCCCTGAGCTAGTCACATCCAAAGCAGTATCTACAGCCCTCACATTCTTACTGTCCTCAACTAAAGTTTGGATACGTGTCTCTAATTCTGTCTTCTCTGTCAGCCTAACTATTTCCCTATATTTATCACGTGAATCCCTCGCTGCTGACAGAGACAGATAAACTGTACATGTGGCAAGCGGTGCAAGTGACAATACAAGGAGTAGCCATTACTCACCGTGATTGTAGAGTAATTCTGACTCACCACAGTAGTTTGATGGACTCGTAAAAAAGGAGCAAGAGAGAAAAGAAACAGAGCGAGAGAGAGAGAAGAAGAGGTAGAAAACATGAATGGAGATGAGATGCGATTGACAAGCTAATAGGCTAACGGAATTCTAACGCGCTGCAACGCACAGTGCTCACGGTTTAGATTAAGAGATTAAAGGCGGATGATGTCAAATTAGTCTTAAATCAGAAATATGGTGAGAATTATATTATACTTTAGCGATTTAAACAACAGATAGAGTAAGATAGAGATTTCTTCAGATAAACAAAGCTAGACGGAGCTACAAACAGCAGCACAGCAAGCAGGAACAGGAAGCGATCTCAACAGGAAGCAATCTCCAGCTTGTATCTAAATGTATCTAAAGAGCCAAGTAATTCTTTTGTTATGAATATAAAAACTTAGCCTAATAGTTATTTATGTACAGGACACCAAAAGGCACTCTACAGTGATATTGACCCAGGTTATTTTGGGTGCTGTTTCTTCAAGAGCTGCCGCTGCTGAACATGACACGGATCTGACACGCATAGTATTTTCTCTCAACTCTCTTTCCCTATCCCTTTTCTGACCCACTTCAGGTCTTAAAGCCTCTATTAATAAGCTGACGAGTTGAATCGGGTGTGTTAGATGAGGAGACAGTGCTGGACTGCTCCAGGACAGTTTTGAAAACCCTTTCAGAGTAATTCGACTAATTCAGTTCCTCTGCTGTGTGACTTTTTAATTTCTTTACATTGCAGTTCAGTCAGTGCCATTTCAGCTTCCTGTGGGGTGTGTTCAATTCAAACGTAATGAATGAGTTGCTCCTAAAGTTGAGGTTTGCTTTAGAGCAGGGGTGTCAAACTCAGTTCCTGGAGGGCCAGAGCCCTGCAGAGTTTAGATGCAACCCTAATTAAACACACGTGATCCAACTAATCAAGTCCTTCAGGCTTATTTGAAAACTACATGCTTTGTGTGTTGGAGCAGGGTTGGAACAAAACTCTGCAGGACTGCGGCCCTCCAGGAACTGAGTTTGACACCCCTGCTTTAGAGGTTTGGGGTTTGTTCAAGTATATGAGCAACGATGTTTGCTTAGTGAGCGCCACTCAATATAATAATATATTAAAGGCTTCACAGGTGCATCTCAATAAATTAGAATGTCGTGGAAAAGTTCATTTATTTCGGTAATTCAACTCAAATTGTGAAACTCGTGTATTAAATAAATTCAATGCACACAGACTGAAGTAGTTTAATTCTTTGGTTCTTTTAATTGTGATGATTTTTGCTCACATTTAACAAAAACCCACCAATTCACTATCTCAACAAATTAGAATATGGTGACATGCCAATCAGCTAATCAACTCAAAACACCTGCAAAGGTTTCCTGAGCCTTCAAAATGGTCTCTCAGTTTGGTTCACTAGGCTACACAATCATGGGGAAGACTGCTGATCTGACAGTTGTCCAGAAGACAATCATTGACACCCTTCACAAGGAGGGTAAGCCACAAACATTCATTGCCATAGAAGCTGGCTGTTCACAGAGTGCTGTATCCAAGCATGTTAACAGAAAGTTGAGTGGAAGGAAAAAGTGTGGAAGAAAAAGATGCACAACCAACCAAGAGAACCGCAGCCTTATGAGGATTGTCAAGCAAAATCGATTCAAGAATTTGGGTGAACTTCACAAGGAATGGACTGAGGCTGGGGTCAAGGCATCAAGAGCCACCACACACAGACATGTCAAGGAATTTAGCTACAGTTGTCATATTCCTCTTGTTAAGCCACTCCTGAACCACCGACGTCAGAGGCGTCTTACCTGGGCTAAGGAGAAGAAGAACTGGACTGTTGCCCAGTGGTCCAAAGTCCTCTTTTCAGATGAGAGCAAGTTTTGTATTTCATTTGGAAACCAAGGTCCTAGAGTTTGGAGGAAGGGTGGAAAAGCTCATAGCCCAAGTTGCTTGAAGTCCAGTGTTAATTTCCACAGTCTGTGATGATTTGGGGTGCAATGTCATCTGCCGGTGTTGGTCCATTGTGTTTTTTGAAAACCAAAGTCACTGCACCCTTTTACCAATGGAAATTTTGGAGCACTTCATGCTTCGTTCTGCTGACCAGCTCTTTAAAGATGCTGATTTCATTTTCCAGCAGGATTTGGCACCTGCCCACACTGCCAAAAGCACCAAAAGTTGGTTAAATGACCATGGTGTTGGTGTGCTTGACTGGCCAGCAAACTCACCAGACCTGAACCCCTTAGAGAATCTATGGGGTATTGTCAAGAGCAAAATGAGAAACAAGAGACCAAAAAATGCAGATGAGCTGAAGGCCACTGTCAAAGAAACCTGGGCTTCCATACCACCTCAGCAGTGCCACAAACTGATCACCTCCATGCCACGCCGAATTGAGGCAATAATTAAAGCAAAAGGAGCCCCTACCAAGTATTGTGTACATATACAGTAAATGAACATACTTTCCAGAAGGCCAACAATTCACTACAAATTTTTTTTTTTATTGGACTTATGAAGTATTCTAATTTGTTGAGATAGTGAATTGGTGGGTTTTTGTTAAATGTGAGCCAAAATCATCACAATTAAAAGAACCAAAGACTTAAACTACTTCAGTCTGTGTGCACTGAATTTATTTAATACACGAGTTTCACAATTTGAGTTGAATTACTGAAATAAATGAACTTTTCCACGACATTCTAATTTATTGAGATGCACCTGTATATAGAAGAGCAGAAGTCTGCATTTAAGCATAATATTCCTTTAATGTGCAAGAGGGACATTTAGAAATCTCACCAGTGACCTTTGGAACAAGACAAACACTATGCAATTACAGGGCCTTCAGCCATTTTCAGACGAGCTGTGTGGCTGTGTTTAATTGTGTGTGTGTGTGTGTGTGACAGGCATAGCCACTGAGATCAAGACAAGTAGTCTGTAAAGTCATCAGCCTTTTAAAGCTGACCTTAGATCAGCGAAAGTGCCGAGCCTCAGCCAATTGGATTTAACGCTCACTCTAAAGCTGCCAGTCGTGTTTAGCTGAGACTAGCCAATCATTATGTGGTGTGACAACCCCAACCTGCCATTAATTAATTGCAAAACACTCCATGTAACATGAATAACGAACACTTTAGCCTGCTACAGCCTGAGTTTGGACTCTGAGTGTGAGTTTAATAGTCCTATTTGATATTGTACATTGATATTGATTTATTGTCTTTAAATATTTTGGGTGAGTTTGAGTATCGAGATACTATTACAGTTTTTATTGATATTTTGAATCAGTTTTATTTTATGTTAAAGTTTTAGTGATTTTTGTGCTGTTTTTTGTTTTTTGTTTTTTTTTGTTTTTTTTTTTTTTGTTTTTTTTAATTTGAATTTTAGTGAATTATAATAACCCCGGTTTGGTGTTTGTTTGTTTGTTTGTTTATTTTTCTTTTCAACCCCATTTGATGTTTATTGCAAATCTATTTAAACTTTTATATGCAGTATTTTTCTGGTCTGTTATTGTTGTCTCATCTATTTTAAATAAACTGCTTACATGTCAATAAGTCTCTTGTTTAGCGGCTAGATCTTTTCTTTGAATAAGCTGAAATGGGAAAACAGTTTCCATTTATCTTGGGTCTTGGTGAATGTATGACTTATTTTGGCATGTTATATATTTTAAAAGTTGTGTGTGTGTGTTTGTGTGTGTGTGTGTGTGTGTGTGTGTGTGTGTGTGTGTGTTTCTTCTCTAATTGAGTGTTTTTGTTTCCTCATTAACTAAAGCCCTCATGTTGCTTTGTTTTTTAAGTTGAATGTTTTGTTCGCCTGCCATTGGGTGAATCTTTTCTGGTTCTGTTTAATTAAAGTCAACACTTTATTTCTGTAATGTGATATACTTACAGTGGGAATTCAGTTTATTTTCTTTGGAAATAACATGAACTAATGAGTCATACAGATGAATTTATATCTTATGTTGTTTTCAAAGCATACATATTATCAGTTATTTTTTCCCCCTTGGAAATCAAATGCATAACCTTGGTTTTGATAGTGCCATGCTCTACTTGTTGTGCCATAAGATCAAGAATGAAGTAAATAGGTTCAGTTTTGATTTCATATCAACTCTAAATCCACTTAATGCATGTCTTGTTCTGAGTTTTAGTTGTGTATATAGTCTTGTCTTGCAAGATGTGGTGTTTTTACCACCATTTAATTAATTATTTATTTATTTGTTTGTTTATTAGAATTAATTAGTTAAAATTAATTGGACATTAAATATGTATATATTTATTTTTTAATAAAATTAATTAAAATGTATTAAAACAAATACATTTATGAATTTATGTATACACATAAAATCACAATTAATTGTTTATATTTAATGGCAGTCTCTCTTTCTCGCTCTGTCTTTATGAATATTAAATTATATAAATTAAAATTCATTAAATAAATTATATATTTATATATATATATATATATATTTTTAAATAATATGTTAATTTGTGAATTAAAATGTATTAATACTAAAATTGGTGCATGTATTTATTTTAAAATTAACTAGATATATACATTCAAATGAATCAAAATAAAACGTTTATATATAATATACGTATATATAATATTTGATGCTAGTCTCTCTCTTTCTGGCTGTCTTTATGTATATAAATGGATGAGGGGGTGGCATGAGTGCAGCAGGTCGTCTTCAGTGCAGCTGTTCGACTGAAGGAAGAAATGCAAGCGTCGTCTTCAGAAAAGTGGAGTGGTGGCACAGAAAGCTGGTTGGGGTTGCGGGACAGGTCGTCACAAAGTGCCAAGGCGGCCCAGTTCAGTCTTCATCTGTGTCTTTAGGGCATAAGAGCAAAAGAGAAGAGTGTGCACTTCTCTTCCCTGAACTGGGTCGTCTGTGTCTCTTTTATTTCCTTCAATGACTCCTCTGATCCGCCTGGAAGCCATGTGCATTTGCTGTCCCTCTATAAGCTGATGCCTATCTGCATATAGAGAGACACAACAAAGACTAAGCATCAATTCTTATAATGATTCAGCTGGAGATGGATGACCTGCCCGCAGGAAAGAAAAATCGCAAATGAGATCTCTTCAGTTCCTTTATTGTTTCTTCTAAACAGCAAGGAAAATGAATGGAGACTTTGGCTCTGAAGTTTCAGACTCAAATACAGGGTTGATATATTGAACACAAACTAAAACCATGAAAAAAAAAGTTATTTGAAATAAACTTTTTCTGAAATAAAATAGCTTTTATTTCAGCAAGATGCCAAGGTAACGTTTCTGTTTTACATTTAGTTTAACTTGATGTACTTAAATAGCAGACTAAAACTGAAATATTACAAATACATTAAATAAAAATTTTTAAATAAGAAAATAATGTAAAATATTATTAAAAACTAATAGTATCCCATTGATACTAAAATAATACTGCTTAAATCTAAAGAAATACCTGACATTGTGCTCTGATCTGAGATTTTATTGTATTCATTTCCTCATGAAATTCTTCCCAGACCAAATGATATGAGTTATATCCACATTATATTTATAGCACGATAGTTTAACTCTGTCTGTTGTGTCTGTTTTTAATGCATCAAAGGAATCTTAGGGGAAAGTTCTGAAAGAAAGTATGCATGAATGAAATCTAAATATAGCATTTTATTACAACTCTTGAGCTATGAAAGAGCATCCTCAGAGCAAACGACTCCTCTAGGCGTTCTCCAGGTTCTGAGAAAGAGGGAGGGAGATCACATGAGATATATCTGCATGTGTGGCTTTATATTTCTAAGCACTGATTTAATTTCAAAAGCAATAATCAGGATGTTCAAAATCCTGGCTGATTACATAATAAATCAGCTGATGCATTATGTGCTTAAGGACAAAGAATAGCTCAGCCAAAAATTAACATTTGCTGAAAATTTACTCTTCCTCAGGCCATCCAAGCTGAAGATGAGTTTGGTTCTTCACGGGAACAGATTTGGAAAAATGTAGCATTACATCACTTCCTCACCAATGGATCTTCTGTAGTGAATGGGTGCCGTCAGAATGAGAGTCCAAACACCTGATTAAAAACATCACAATGATCCACAAGTAATCCAAACAACTCCAGTCCATCAATGAATGTCTTATGAAACGAAAACTGTGTGTTTGTAAGAATCAAATCCATCATTACAAAGTTTTTAATTTTTAATTGTTGCTTCTAATCTATAATTCAAACTAAAAGTCCATCTCCTGTTTGTTCACATCAAAATCAACAAACATGTTTGTTTACAAGTGTTTTGGACTGTTTTCACTTGTAAATGGTGCTTAATCTGTGCATATTTCTCTCCTAATTCAGGCAACACAACTTTTTCACTAGAGAAAGTAGTGGATAGAGGACTAGCATTTTAGCCAGAAGCAACAGTTTGAAGTTAAAAATGTTCTAATGATGGATTTGTTTCTTACTTCACAAGGTGTTAACTGATGTACTGTAGTGGTGTGGATAACTGTGATGTTTTTATCAGCTGTTTGGACTCTCATTCTGACGGCATCCATTCACTGCAGAGGATCCATTGCTGAGCAAGGGATGTAATGCTTAATTTGTTCTGATGAACAAACAATCTCATCTACATCTTGGATGGCCTGAGGATGAGTAAATTTAAATTTTTGGGTGAAATATTCCTTGAAAGGAACCACATTTGTAGATTCTGAAATTATGAACTCCACTATCTTTAAATGGTTTTAAGACTCGGATCAAAGACTTTTTAAATAAACTATGTGTAGGTAGCCATATTTCCTTTCCATACTGTCCTCTGTTTGTGTTCTTCTAATGTTTTATTTGTCCTGGACTTTCTTGAAAGAGAGATTTTAACCTCTAGAGACTAATGTGGCAAAATAAAGCTTGAGGCGTAATGCCACATAAGGGCCAGGGTGTCACTGATCAACCCAGATTAACTGATTTTATTTGGGTTTTCACTACTGCAGCGGATTCACATTTTACGGTAACCAAGGGCAACCACATGTGCTTTAGGCTATGCTTTAGTATAGAGAACCTGCTGATGGAGACTTGGATGCACATGCAATCATTTCTACTGCACTCACACACACTATGAACAGGCCAGTCAAAGTAAACGTGCTTACTTTGCTTGACTGATAGATAGATAGATTGATTGATTAATTAGTTCTTTAGATGAAGTAATGGGAATGAATCACACCTGTGGCAGCAGCGTTTAGTTGCACATGCCGCCTGCGTTGTGCATATGTGCTTGTCTGCATGCTGCTCTTCTGCATTTGATGAATTACTCCTGCCATGATCAATAGAAAATGTACACAAATCTGTTTTCCGTGGGCGGTAATGGCAGGACGTTAATTGCAGCAGGAGTTTTGCGAACAAGGTGTGATTTATAATGAACCTAATTTACATATAAAGAAGGTGTGTTTATGCTGAAATTACTGATAATGGCAATGTAGATACAGTGCAAAGCTAATTCAGTGCATTTAAAATGCATTGTGGGTGGCTTGTAAATAAGACAAGGGCTTTTCACCCCCCTGTGTTGTACGTGTGCAAGAGTGTATTTCCCAGTGGATAATAAATAAATAATACAAACACAAGTTCATATAAATTTTAATAAATCTCACTTCTTCCCTTTCCACAGTATATTACATCTAAAAACTAGCCGTGGGTCAGTGCATCAACAATTTACACCACATTCTGCAATGTTTCTCTGACGTTATGAATTCATGGTGCTTACAAATGAACAACACAATGACCGAAAGCTACTTGTTCTGGTTTAAAATCACTAAGCCAGAGAAATAATGTGATCCTGTTGACATTTAATTAAAGAAATGAGCCTCGAGAGGCCATGCGTTGCAGTGATTTTGACGCGTAAGGGGTGTTCTTAGTTGCCAGACTGGATAAATTATAAAAAATAAGAATACAAATAATCAAAACAAACAATAAAACACTTCATGAGGCAAACTGCAGGATATTGCCAACTAACATTGCAATTTAGCATAAAAATAGAATGTGTTGTCACAGATGTATGTTGTTGGATTGATTTAGAGATTATCAGTTTAATAAAAGCAGTTAAAATGCCCATTCAAGTTTGAAATTAAATTTAAATTAATTACATATACTTTGGCATTTCTCCTTAAATGATTGATTAGTTGGTTGATTGATTGATTAATGTGACGTACACTGTAAAAATTTCAGTTTACTTAAAAAAAAAAAAAAAAAAAAAAAAAAATATATATATATATATATATATATATATATATATATATATATATATATATATGTATATATATATTGGAAACCGACTGCCTTATTTTAAGCAAATTTAAAGGGAACATTGATGTTAAGGAAGTACTGTAATCAGCTAAAAGTAAAGAAAGCTAACTTTTCTTCAGTGAAAAAATTACAGATGGATCCTCTGCAGTGAATGGGTGCCGTCAGAGTGAGAAGCCCAACCAGCTAATAAAAACATTTCAGTCTCAATAATCCACAAGTAATCCACACCACTCCAGCCCATCACTTAACATCTCGTAAAGTGAAAAGCTATGTGTTTGTAGAAAAGAAATCCATCATTAAGAGTCAATAATATTGCTGTCTCCAGTGAAAAAGTAATCTCATCTGAATCAGGAGAGAAATATGCACAGATTAAGCACTGTTTACAAGCGAAAACAGTATAAAACAGTTACAAACAAATATGTCGGTGGATGTGAGATGACAACAGGGGCTGGAGGAAGTGTTATTATGGATTGTGGACTTATATTTTGGCTAGAAGCTACAGTTTAAAGTTATAAAGCCTTGATGGATTTGTTTCTTACAAACACGCAGCTTTTCACTTCACAAGACATTAATTGATGGACTGGAGTGGTGTGGATTATTCTGATGTTTTTATCAGCTGTTTGGACTCTCATTCTGACGGCACCCATTCACTGCAGAGGATCCATTGGTGAGCAAGTGATGTAACGCTAAATTTCTCAAAATCTGTTCCGACGAAGAAATAAATTAATCTTGGATGGCTCCTTAAAGAACAGTTCACTTGAAAGTTTCAAAAAATTGCTGCTTTTATGGAATTTTTAAGAGTGTTTACAACAGTAATACCATGTTTTTTTGTGAATGCATCATAATATCACAGTATTCTTTGAAGCACCTTGAACTTCCATGTAAATATTTGTATAATATATATGATGTGATATAAATAATTGCACCATAGTTCAACTCCAGTACTTTTTGTAAGGAATAGCTTTAACCAGAAAAGGCTAATTTACAGATCACGGATTGACCGATAGATCTATGAATAGGTCAATAAATAGGTAGACTGTAATTACACCATGTGCACTAAAGAGAAAAGCGATAAAAAGAATTGCAAGGGTCAAAGCACGTAGTGTCTTTTTTTTCCTGCGGTTTCCTGCAGTTGCACAGACTCAGGGCTTTCTTTATTTTTCCCTTCCTGTGTCAGTCGTGCTAATTAGTGCCTCTCTCCATCAGCGATTTTCTGACTGGAACGCGGTGTGACAGGAGAAGTGTTTCCTCACACACACTGCAATGTGTGTGTGAGCGTTAGACGGCGAGAGCGATTGTGTGCATAAGTTTTTGTTGAGGACGGAGCCTGTAATAGAGAGTGACTGGAGTAGGTCAGGTAAATTCAGCAGTCAGCACTGTATAGGCTAATTAGAGAGGCAGAGAGAGAGTGAGCGAGAGAGCAGTCCTAACAATGAGCCCAGGGCCTCGTGATCAGCACATGTGATTAGAATCTGCTATTAGAATAAGTGATTAACTTCCCCAGCACTGTCGCTAATGCTAACGTCAGTGCTGCATTCTCAACGGCTCAAGCTAACCTCTGTTAGAAGTTTTGCATTAACCAACAGTACATTCGTATAAACGTTTCTCTCGTTTAATGCAGTATTTATTGTGTGTGCTGTCGAAAAAGATCATTTTCATGCTAAAGGCAATTCATTTCTGCAGTCATCCTGTTTTCTATGCTCCTATGTACTTGACATCTCCAAAAGCATTATTGTTGATGCTAAACATTTGACAACAATTTCATAAATGTATTTTCATTAGCTCAAATCATGCTAAAAAGCTGTATTTTTCAGTCCACCAGTGCATTTATTCAAACAGTTTTCTCATTAATTCCAGTATTTACTGTCCACTCTGTCGATAAACCTCATTTTCATGCTGAAGTCACCTTGGTTTTTGGCTAGAGAGCAGAAAATCATTTTTTAGCTCAATTAATCAGTGAATGATTGAAAATTGGTGGTAGATAACATTTATTTTCTCCCACATAAACAATTTAACGCCAACTCGTTTTCAAATATTAGTGGCTTGCTAAGGCAAGCATCATTATTGCTCATATTTAAGGTTTGTGATTTGAACAAAACTTACATTTGAACTTTAAATGCATAACTCGTCTTGCAATTGTACTTCAAATCTTGAAAGTTTTTAAAGAACTGCGCTTGTAAATAATATGTTAATGAAATGTGTGTACTTAATAGTGCTTAAAAAGAACACTTTCATGACTTTTTCTTACCACACTTAAGTACACTTTTAAAAAGTGCACTTTGTAAAAATGTCAAACTAAAAGTTTTACATTAAAGTACCTTTTATATAATTGTTTTAATAACCTTTCATCATGCTTCAAAGAAGTACATTTTCATCTGTTGACTAACATACTAAAGCACATGTAAAGTACTAGATTTTTAATTTTACTGTAGTGTTATTCAGTATTGCATTTTAAATTAAGTAAATTTTAACTGTACTAAAGTGCAACTTCACCATTACAAATGAGCATTAAAAATGTATATAAACACGACATACAAGTTTCAAATAGAAATGCATCAAGTTTACCATAAATGTTTGTCATATTCATCAGTACACCATATTTCAATGACAAAAGAAGTAATTATGAAATTACACATAAAGATGCACTTAACTCTGGTCAATAACACACTCTAAAGTTCAACTAACTGTGTTTATATAAAGTTATTTTATAATACATTTTTATTTAACATGCAGTGAATTATCTAAAAACATTACATTCTGTTTGCACATAAGTATATTCTTTTATTTCCATAATAAATATCTTTTTTTAAGAAAAGTGTACTTAATTTTTACAAGGGTAGCTTCATGGTGACAGGTTTTACACCACTCATATTATCTTCAGAAAAAAATCTGCTTTTTCATTGCTGTTTTTCCAAAATTATTAGCTTAAGCTATCTCCATTAATGCCAGTACAGTATAGTGGACTGTTTTGGCTTGTAAACAGTTCTTGATCTGTGCATTTTTCCCTCCTGATTCAGACAAGACAATGTTTTCACTGGAGAAAGCAATATTATGGATAGAGGAATCTTATTTTATCCAGAAGTTAAAAATGGATTTGTTTTGTACAAACACACAGCTTTTCACTTTACAAGAGGTTAATCACTCACATTTTCTTTAGAAAAAATAAAGATCTGCTTTTTCATTGTTACTTTTCCAAAATCTAATAGTTTAAACATTAAGCATTGTTGCCAGTACAGTTAGATTGTCAGAGTGTGGTTCAGTACTTCAGACAAAATCAGCTGTAAGAGATTTGCTGATACACCAGTCTGAATAATCTTGGAGAGTGTTGATATGAGCGTTTCTCTGGCAGTGAAGGCTGAAGTGCCCTCAGGCCCTGAGCTCAGATTGGGAGCTCTGCGTTAGCTCTGTCCATCCAGTTAATACTAGCGGACTAGCAATTTACATTCCATCTCGCAAAGACCTACATATCATACTGCCTACACATGCTAACACACCGTCTTAATTGCTAAAACATGGTACTAAAGCAATCGTGACAAAACAAGTAACTGTTTTTATGAGTGAATCATTGTATCAGTCACTCATTCAGGAATGAAACTAGTCTAAATAAGTGAG
This sequence comes from Spinibarbus caldwelli, assembly GCA_039654775.1. NCBI lineage: Eukaryota > Metazoa > Chordata > Actinopteri > Cypriniformes > Cyprinidae > Spinibarbus > Spinibarbus caldwelli. The sequence continues at coordinate 4,622,949 of CM077253.1, read as the reverse complement.
TGCTTTGAATCATTCCCTAAACTGATTCACACAGGAATGAAACATTTTAACTATATTAGAGAGTAATTAATTAATATTCCCAACTGATTCTTTCAAAGACACGGATTAAGTCAGGAACAGTGTTGCTAAGTCTGATATTTTACCGTGGAATTGGGCTCCATTTACTCTGTTGCCGCAGGTTTGTTTAGTCCGCAGGGTTAAAACAATCTCCCCAAAACACAATTTTCATGCAAGGGAAAACCACAGAAAAAAATATGATTGGGCTAGTTTTGAATAGTAATTGGGCTGGTTTTGTTTCACAGACCTGGCAACCCTGGTCAGGAATGAAACTAGTTTGAATAAGTGAGTCATTGTTTTTTAATGATTCGATTAATTTAATGAATCACACACACACACACACACATATATCATTCAACAGTTAACATTTGAAGTGGATCAAAACCTTTCATCAAAATTGTCCTAAAACCAAAACAATACCCTTTCTGGTCTTAGGACAACTTTGATTAACTTTTTTGATCCACTTCAAATGTTGACAAATGTATATATGTATATATATATATATATATATATATATATATATATATATATATATATATACACACACACATATATGTGTATATGTATATATATATATATATATATATATATATATGTGTGTGTATATATGTGTGTGTGTGTGTGTGTGTGTGTGTATATATATATATATATATTAGTGCTGTCAATCGATTAAAAAATTTAATCGCGTTAATCACAGTCATTGACTGTGATTAATCATGATTAATCGCACATTTAAAATACAAGGATTTACCTGTAAATGTGTTGAAATGAAATGCATGACAAACTAGTTTAAGGAAACAGAACCTTTCACACCTCCGCCAGGTATGAGACATAATCCTTATTATTCTTCTGTTTTTATTCAACCATTATCAGTCTTTATACTGGCAATAAAACGTTTACCAAGCCACATCGCTTCAATCCCAGTATACATTTACCCAACTATTATCAAAAGTATTTCTAAATAAATACAACAAAACATTTTCTTGCGACCTTACGTGAAGTATTATGACAAAATGCATTATGAAGAAGAATTGGACCTGTTCTGCAGCTGCATTAGAGCTAATATTAGCATCATGCTACATAAGACAATTTATGAGATTAATAGTACACTTTTACTCAGAACTCACTTCAAACCACCATCGAGTGTTTGTAATAACTTACTTTTGTGATCACATGTAGAATTTGGTCGTTTACTGTTGTTAAAATATGCTCTTTATAGCCTTTTATATCGCTGCACAAATTAGCATTTCAGATGTACACATTCATCTCAAGAAAATCACATACAAACCATATCCTATCGTAATCGTGTGTTTATTATCTTGTATAATCTATAGTGGTTGTTGTCATGTTTATTTCTGCTGTGTAAAAGCCTTCACATGTGTGCTCTGGCTGAACTCACATTGTTTGTGATGTTACAACCGTCTCTCCATTCTTAAGTTGCCAGGGATACATTCCAACTATAATACACATTAGTAAAAGGATCTATTTTAATTTTCATTTGTCTATATACACTTTGGGCGGCCGCGGTACATTATAAAAGTAGCCCAAAAAAACGCAACCCGCAGCTCTGTAATTTTTCCCGCGACTGTATTTTCAAAATAGCCCACTAGTGCCGTTACCCTGGCAACACTGGTTCACTGTACCCTCATCACACAATGATAGATAACCTTCTGCGCTGCGATGACGGGAAGAAGTTGGGGTCAAACCTTATCAAACGATTAATCAGCGTTAAAAAAATATTAACGCGTTAAAAATTTTAGATTAATCGCATGCGTTAACGCGTTAACGTTGACACCCCTAATATATATATATATATATATATATATATATATATATATACAGTATATATATATGTATATGTATAATTTTTCATATAATTTTTCATAATGTTCATACATATACCATGGTATTTAAACTGGGATACTTTCAGGTATTATTATTACAGTCCAAACGCTAAATTTAAACACCATTGCAAATAAGGTTATCGGTAATTTTCTGGATTTTTGTCTGTCCTTTAAAGCCTCATTATCATTTGTTTTTCATTAAATATGGCATTTACAAGTTAAGATCTACCATTATAATACCATGATACTTGTTTTGTAGGTGCACATACATTGCTTTCACACTTTAAAGCAAAAAAACGTGAGTATTCGCATTTAATGTAGCACCAAACACGTTGAATACGTGCACATATGCTGTCGTGCAGTTTTATTTTAGCTCTGAGGTGTTAGGAAAGTGTTAGCCGTCTGCACTTCACTCATTAGATGCTCTCACTCGCTCACATCATCCTGCCGCTAATTACAGGCTGGTGACAGTTGTGGAAGCCTTCCCAGCTAAAAGTTTGTTGTTTTGAATTATTTGCATAAATAGGCAATATCTAAGTCGCTTGTTAGGTTGAGGCGAACACAGCACACCTACAACATCCACTTCTGCAAAAACTTCATGGATCAGTGCTAATCTTGTTCACTTTTCCTTCTGTTTTCCCCTTTCCTTTTGCTCTCTCTCTCTGTAGGGAATGTAGTACTGCTGAAATGAGGGCGAAGTAGAAAATGATGTGGAAATGTAAAGTGCTATCATCCGTCAGACACACTCACACTCGCCACACGATCATGTCATCACGCCATTCATCAGCAAATTCAGGAACACGGCTCCGGTGTCCAGAAGGTCAAAGCAATTTATCAGTAATGAATAACATGCCACTGTTAGTGTGTGCGTGCACGAATGCTTTAGACATATATACTTGACTGTAACCAGTTCATAATGGACATTAAGTGCACTGAAACACTGTTTTACAATCTCCAGCTTCAGGAACTCCAGCTGACTCACTGAAAAACTCGGTTTGGCACGTTCAACGTGATTTATGCATGAAGACACGTGGGGTCGTATGATTTCCGCAATGTGGACAGAATCACGGAATCCTGACATCATGATATTTACAGTATAAGGCAGAATGTCACGGAATTTGGCAAAATTTGGATGAATAAATCAAAAGTAGGGCTATAAACAAAACATGGTATAAACTGTTGTTTGTAGATATTAAACTGCAACAAACTGCTATTTAAATACAAAATCTGTATGTTCTGCATGTCTCTGTGTGAATGGGGGGTGCATGTGACATCTCACTATGAGGAAATAAACACACAAACTTCATCTCCAGAGGTGCTCTGAGAGTTTCTTTACCAGCATTTCACCATTTTGTTTTAATAAAAACTACCGTCATATTGTATATGCACAGAAACATAAGGTCTTCAAGACAACACATAAAAAAGTTTAACTTGAAGAAATTATGACAGAAATATATTATTATTGTAGCCCAAATATAAAAAAGTATGAAATCACTGTGCTCTACCAACTCAGAATATAGATCCATAAAAATTAAATTAAATTAAATTAAATTAAATTAAATTAAATTAAATTAAATTAAATTAAATTAAATTAAATTAAATACAAAGATCCACAGTACTTTTTCTTATTTTCAAAGTTGTAAATAAAACAGATTTAAGGTTATTATTAAGATCATTATTTTACAGGAAAATGGAATTTCAATCTTTTCTATTTCACGTTTAATTTTGTGTTACTTTCCATTTACTTTGTACGCAGTTGTGAAATGTACTATTTCACTTGCAATTTCTGAGAAATTTGTTTCTACGCCAATTTTTTTTAAGGAATGCAACACAATATTACAATTGTTTGCCAAAAAAATTAAAAGAATGTTTGAATTTTATTTGATTCCATTTTAAAAGATTCAGTTTAAATGTTTTTAAAAATCCATTTTTTTTTCATGAATTCCACACATTGATTACTACCGTTATTGATTATACCTTTTCATTAAATCATAAAACACAGAATCCAGAAAAATAAAACAAATTTCATATGGAACTATATTGTTAAAATTGTTATAAAAATAGTTTTTTAATAAAATTGTTATTAATTAATAAATTATCAAATTAAATTATTATAAATTAATTGAGTGCACATTCTTCTTCTTCTTCTTCTTCTTCTTCTTCTTCTTCTTCTTCTTCTTCTTCTTCTTGTCATTATTATTATTAAAATTGAATCGAAAACCAATTTAAAAAGAATCCAGAAAAATTTGAATGGAAAACACAAATTTTTGAGCTAATTTCAAAGGGGCCCTATGATCAGAGTCCTGCTGTCACCTGAGCTTTCTCATACACATAGGCGCAGTGTTATCGCTTGACACTAATAGCTTCAAGAGCCTCTGATGGCGAGGCGGGATCGGCTGGTCGATAGTATTGACGGGTCGTCAGTCACTGGCACCATTTACCTGTTTTGGTCTGCAATAATCCTCCACTAATCTCTGCCATCAAACACCATGTACACGCTGACCTGAGAACAGTCCTCATCAGGGCCATAATGTCTCTTATCAGGAGCCAAATAGAGAAAACATGATCGAAAGGTCAGCTTTATGGTCCCGTCATAGTTTATGAAATGATTTCAGGCCATTTTGTTCTTATTTTTCTTCCTACAGAAGCTGCAGTAGCTGGACGATGATGCAAGAATTGACATTTTGATCTACATTTTGCATCACTGCTTCATCTAAAAGTTTAAAAATCCCTACTGTTCAAAAGTGTGGGGTCAGTAAGATTTTGTGTCTCTTATGCTCACCAAGGCTGCATTTATTTGATTAAAATATACAGAAAACAGTAATATTATGACATATTATTACAATTTAAAATAACTGTTTCTGTTGAAATGTAATTTATTCCTGTGATGCAAAGCTGAATTTTCAGCATCATTACTCCAGTCTTCAGTGTCGCATGAACCTTCAGAAATCATTTTAATATGCTGATTTGCGTGTAAATGTTTTTACTCTCATTTTTGATCAGTTTCATGCATCCTTGCTGAATAAATGCATTAATTTCTTTCAGTTTAAAAAAATACCCATAACTTTTGAATAGCCCAGAAATGCAGGAATATAGTATTATTTGCAAAGTAATTTACTTAAAAGAATACCATGGCTTTACTCAGCCAAACACAAGGTATAACCTCAAAAACATGTGCATAAAACCATGGATTTTAAAATATACTTGCAAAAATACTCACTTAGCCAGCCGTTGTTTTAACACGGTTGTCTCACATCTTTGACAACTTTTTTTACACAAAGTTAGAGTGCAGGTACATGGAAAGAATATTAAAGCAATGTAAGTTCAGCATAAAACAAACATTAGAGACATGCTCTTGCCTCGAGTTTGGTCGTACAAGATCCTGAGGAGTTACAGGATATTACATCATCTCTCTGGTGCAGAGAGAGGGAGAAGGGTCTCTGTAGTTTCTGTCCCATTTCTTTATTCAATCTGTCTCTTTGTCCACATGTCTTACTGTGATAACTTATTATTGATCTTTTGTGGCTTGTCAGGGAGAATGTATATTTCAGTATGTGAATGCTGGCTTACGCTTGGCTAAGTTTATTGAGAATGCTATGCTATCATACTATGTATGTTTTGCGTAATATGCATATTTCACTTTTCCCCTCTGATTTATATGCCAGCATGAGGTGTTTGTGAAGGTCTGCTGGGTTTATATGCTGTTTTGCAGATTGCACTGCATATGTGCTTGTGATTTCCCGCATTTGTGCACAGCTGTTGGATTGTGAGTTGTTGGATTCGCATGCTACTCATCTTACTATTTCTGAAATGTGCAGTATGCATATTGTGCATGATATGCGTTTTCAGCAAAATGCATGCAACAACACCATAATGCAGTGGGCTCAACTTGACCTTCCATTTCCAGTGTAATGGACTTTTTTTATCATTCCCTTCTTGACTTATTTGATTTAATTTGACTGTCAAGAGTTATTTACAAAATGTGCAGTAACAGTGTTCAACATTATGTTCCACAATGCATTGCACACTACTTCATTTTGCAAGTTCTTCCCCTTTGCTAAGTGCTGCTAATCAGGTTGTGAAAAGACATTTTATACAAATGGCAATTTAAAAATAGCATGCAATTAAAAAAAGTTGACATTTTACACAAAATAGCAATTAAAAATGCATGCAATTAGACATGTTGACATTTTACACAAAATGACGATTACAAAATGCATACAATTAAAAAATTGACATTTTATACAAAATAGCGCTAAAAAATGCATGCAGTTAAAAAATGTTGACATTTTACACAATTCCAGTTTAAAAATGTTCACATTTTACACAAAATTGCAAATAAAAAATGTTGACATTTGTACACAAAATGGCTATTAAAATTGCATGAGAATAAAAAAGCTGATATTTTGCATAAAATGGTTATTAAAAAATGCTTGCAAATAAAAATATTGACGTTATACAAATTGGCAATTAGAAATTGCATGCAATTAAAAAATGTTGACATTTTACACAAAACGGGGATACCAAAATGCATGCAATTAAAAAATGCTGACATTGTATACAAAATGGCGTTAAAGTTGCATGCAATTTAAAAATGTTGACGTTTTGCAATGAAAAATATTGACATTATACACAAAATTACAAAAGAAAAATGTTGACATTTTGTACAAAATTGCCATTAAAAATGTTGACATTTTGCACAAAATTGTAATTAAAAATGTTGACATTGTACACAAAATAGCTATTAAAATTGCATGCAATTAAAAAATGTTGACATTTTACACAATATTGTGTTTTAACAAGTTGCATGAAATTAAAAAAGTTGACATTTTGCACAAAATGGTGATTAAAAATTGCAAGCAATTAAAAATGTTGACTTACACAAAATGGTTATTAAAAATGCATGCAGATAAAAATGTTGACATTTTACACAATATCGTGATTAAAAAAATTGCATGCAATTAAAATGGTTGACTTTTACACAAAATGGCAATTAAAAAATGCATGCAAATAAAAATGTTGAAATATTATACAAAATGGCAAATAAAAATTGCATGCTATTAAAATGTGTTGACATTTTACACAAAAGTGCGGTTAAATAATATTGACATTTTACACAAAATTGCAATAAAAAAAATTGTGTGCAGTTAATAAATGTTGACGTTTTACACAAAATGGTGATTAAAAAATTACATGCAATAAAAATATGTTGATGTTTCACACAAAATTACAATTAAAACTTTTTCTTAACATGATAACTGAAGACCTCTAAGTGCTGAGGTCATGTGACAGTGCATACTACTATTTTAAATGTTTATTGTCATGTAATGAATTTTGTTTTGCATGCATTTAATGCAACATTTGCCGACAGATTTTTTGTGTGTGTGTGCATGAAATCACCCACATGCCAACAAACCAGTGAGAACAAAATTGGCGGGTCATAGCAATAGAGTGCAGGCAGCAAAGTGGATCTGCTCACCCGAATCCCTCCATAACTGGCACAGATTTGCAGAAAATTACTGTCGTTTGGCAAAGACAGTTACATATGTATTCCCACATTTTTATTATGTAAGCTTTAGTGTTACACTGTTACACCCCAAATGATCAGGGAATTAATAATAATGCTAAAATTTAGTCAGTCCCTGAGCTCATTCTCTCAAATGGTTAGGGTGTACAGTTTATATGATCTGAACATCCCTGATGTATGGTCTGTTGCACAGTATACTAATATCCCACTTCACATTGGTTTATTTTAATGAATGCATTTTCTGTAGAAGGTCAAAAAGCCAGATGGTTATAGACTCAAAATCTGCATTCTGTTCAATTTTAGAGAGATTTGCTTTGCTCTTTCAGCACATGCACATTTACACATCTCCCTCTGGTGACAATCTCACTTGTGTGCCACACGAAATAATCATTCATTTCTGATCAGATGTCTAGATGGCAAAGCACAGCAGATATAACACATACACATCATCACCTCGTCCGGCCGCCTTCACCTGCTCTCTTCATTTCACATTCATATCACGCTCATATTTGTTTGCATATCACATTGAGGATTCCTGGTTTATTCCCTCACCTCTAACCCTGCTTCTTATCTTTTGCCATTTTATTTAAGGTATTATTTAACAATGCTGCTTTATTAAGCCGTTTTCCCTGCAAAGTTGATTATTTCAGGTTCTACTAGCATTGTGGAGGAATTCTGTCCTCTCGAGGCTATAGCAAAAGCTGCCACACAAACATTCACTGTGCGTTTCACATGGCTGAAAAAAATTACAGGCAATTATTAGAAGGTCTTTTCATGGTGAGATTAAATAAGCTTTATTGGATGAGGATTACCTACTTCCCAAATGTACTGTGAAGAATTGCTTTGCAAAATCAGAGCAAAATTTACATTTATATACATTCCCCCTCAATACTGTAACAGTTCTGGTTTGAATAATATTTTCATGGTCCAAATATAACGCTGCATTTGGTTCATGAAATATACAATCCCTCCAAAAGCAGACTATGGAGAGGTTGTGTTGACATTCTATCTTATTTATTTATAGTGTGTGTGTATATATATATTTTCGAATTATGTATTTATATATAAATATATAAAATTGAATATTTTTGTTTATATGTAAAACTAAATACATAATTAAAATTCTTATATTTACATGATTATAAATTGAATACATAAAAATGTATGTATATTTTAATTATAATAATTATTTTAATAATTATATGCATTTCATTTTTAAATAAGCATGATTTAAAAAAAAAAAATAAAAAAAATAATATATATATATATATATATATATATATTTTTTTTTTAATTATATATTAAATGTTAAATATTATCACATAATATAGAAAATTATACAGATATTACAATTTTGAAAATAATATATTTAACAATTTTAATTACGTATTAAATATTCTGTATAAACACATAACATGAAGTATTAAATAACGTGTGTGTGTGTGTGTGAGAGAGAGAGTTTCACAAGTCTGAGACCACACACATTTTTTTTTTCACGTGAAAATAAACAATTTTAGGATAAATATATTTTCCATTTTCTCACTGTTTAGTAAATATGTGAGCAATTTAATAGTGTGGATCCATAATAAATGCAGAATTCATTTACTGGGACCACTGTGGAAATATCAGCTTGAAATCCTCCATCTGATTTGATTTTTCCTTTATGAATTTTTAATCTCAGCCGTATTGTTGTAATAGCTTATTTGAATGATCAAATGCGGGTGAAAAAGCTTAATCAGCCAGACTTGGATCAGAGGAATAACTCCACAGCTTAAGAAAAATAATTAGATACCACAAGATGTCTTTTTCTCAGGAGGCGCTTGAGTTAAAGTGTATACTGTAGATATGTGGTGCAACATCTCAGAGCTTCTTTCGTGCTGTAATTACAGGTGTCTGAACCTCCAGGCCGAGGGGAACTAGATCCTCGGAGCAAAACCAACAGAAGGAAAGTTTCCTCTAATGTATGCTGCTAATGCTATATATATATGAAGCAGAGATGTTTAGTATGCATTAAGGTCTTATCTAGCTCAGTGCAAATGAATTCTGAGCTGAGCGTGCGTTAGGCATCCATTTCAGAGGCTGTTTAAGTGATAAGAAAGCTGATGCCTTTTTGATCTACTGAAGACCCCAAATATGACTGAAGGCAGGAGAGAGAATATGAGTAGGTGTAGCATCATTATTGACCTAATGATGAATCTGATCTCCCATAATGCCTCTGTCCATTTAGATTTCCTTCGCTCTAGTGTACATCTGCGCTAACCTCTCTTTTTTTCTTCTCTGTTACCTTGTTTTTTTTTTTTAAAGTTCTTTTCATTTTAATAATTGTCACTTTCCATGAATAGTGTACAAAATGGGGCAGAAATTCATTTAAAAAAAAAGAAAAAAAAACATTCACGTTTGGGGTTTTTTTTTTTTCAAATAAATTCTGTTCTATTAAACTTATTTTTCATCAAAGAAACATGAAAAATGTATCACAGTTTCCACAAAAATATTAAGCAGCGTGACTGTTTTCACCATTGATATTAATCAGAAATGTTTCTTGAGCATATCATAAATCAGCATATCAGAATGATTTCTGAAGGATCATGTGACTCTGAAGACTGGAGTAATGACGCTGAAAATTCAGCTTTGATCACAGGAATCAAAGATAATTAGGAATCAATTACATTTTAAAATATAGTCAAATAAAAAGCAGTTATTTTAAATTGTAATAATATTTCACAATATTGCTGTTTTTACTGTATTTTTGATCAAATAAATGCAGCCTTTTCAAAAGAAAAGAAAAAAAACGACCCCACATTTTGGAAAAGTTGTCTATGTATATAATATAATATAATTTAATTATGTTTTATTAACATATTATATCATAAATGATATGATATGATATGATATGATATGATATGATATATATATATATATATATATATATATATATATATAGAAATTTTCAGAAAATATTGAACTATTTATATGACTTATTTTATTGTTATTCATACATTTCCATTTTTTCTTAAAGTTTGGAAATCATGTGGTAACAGTTGGTTGCACACAAAATGTCAAAATGTGAGATTTGTTGCATACAGTCAAGAATCTGTAATGTGTGACAGGCCAAAAATCACCATTTTAAGGGGGATGCAGATGTTCAATATGTATGAAACTACCTTCTTTCAATGAACTTTGGAAATTTATGGGGAGTTTTATGTTAAATAATAGTATATCTAATATATCTCATAATTCTTGCAAAAAGCATGTGCCTCTAATGATTAAAAAAGAAATGGGACACCAAAGCAAACCCTATTCATGGATAATTACATTTTCATTCTCATTATTTTTCCATTTCCCGCCCACTCGTCCCCGTATCTGAGTCTGTTTTTTAAATTCAGATCCCCTGCTTTCCTCTGACATGCTCCAATTTCGTATTCCTTCCCTCTTTCTCCCTCTTTTTCCCTCTCTTTCATTCTCACAGGCTGTATCTCCTGAGATCTCTCGCTCTCTCTCTGTAACCCATGAAAGTCACGATGACTTTGACAGCCTAGGCTTCAGAAACAGGTCTAATTTAATTTATTTGATTTTATTACGGTAATAAGCCTAGCCAGGCACTGAACCCTGTATATATGTGTGTGTGAACTCATGCATTAGTTTGATATTACTTCATCTCAAATGGATAAGGTTTATCATGTTTTTTTTTCTTTTTTCATTATGAAGTATTTAAGCCTGCCCAAATCAATGTTCAAACCCAGAGATATCTGATTTCACAGATCTGTCTCTCTTATAGCTCTGGAGACTTAATTGAGTTCTCAGTTAAATTTAAATGTGTCACCTTTGCCTCAGATGTTTCTCCAGAAATTAAGTGGGAAAAAAAAAAAAAAAAAACAGAATCAAATTAGTTTTTACTTATATATATATATATATATAAACAAAACTAATTTATAAATAAAAAATTAATATATACTTTTATATATAGATTTATTTTTAAATCAAATATTAATTACATATATTCAAATTATATTTTGGATGCCAATTCATTTATATAATAAATATCGTAAAATATATTTATATTTTTAAAATACATGTTTCTCATGAAATTTTCAAGTGGAAATAAAAACTAGTTTGTACTTTTAAGAAAAATGTGATGTGATATATTAAAAATTATGTATTTGTAAAAACTATTATATAGCATAAAAAAAACATATATATAGACACATTTTATTTTACATTTCTTAACATTCAACATTTTTATCATTCACAGGATATAAAAAAGTTTTCTTTTTATCCATCAGGTTTTGACTGGATCATAAAAAATGGATATTATCATGCCAAAAAGGAAAGTCATTTCATACGTGGAGCTAATCTTTTTGATGAAATATCAAAAAAAAAATATGGTTCTCTGTGGAGTATTTTTGAACTGATGAATTGCGGTCACAATATTTTGACTAAGTCTCGGTTTGCTTTCCATTATGCTGTCTAGGATAAACAATAAGGATATTAAAGCAAACCTTAAATCACCCCCAGTTTTCTCTCCTGTTATTGTGAGAAAGTTCTTGCTAATATGATTTCTCATTATGATGTTGTTATAGGGAGAGGATTGTGGGTAATGCGCTGCAGGCTGCCGCCTCAGGCTGTGGGGTTGTGATGTGCAAGACTGACAGAGCTCAGAGCTCTGGGGTCTGAATATGAGAGGTGGTAAAAGAGGGCTGAGAGAATGAGATCCCTAGCAGGGATTTGGTTAGTGACCTGCTCGTTTTTATGCCTCTGGCTCTGTGTCTTTGTTGTTCTCACTCTCTCTCTCTTATTCACTCTTTCTTATACCTTTGTCAGCAAAAAGAGAGTGAGAGAAGGGGGAAGGTGAAGGAGAGGATTTTCTTCTGGTATTGAGTGGTCATCCAAGTGTGAAATTAACAGACAGAAATCAGCACCTCTTACATATATCAAAATATGCTTAAAAACTGACCCTCTACCACATGAACACACACAGACACACACACACACACACGCGCGCACGCAAATGAGGCCCAAACCAAGGCCAAGGACAGATACACACATTCCAGCAGTCCTGCGTTACAAAGTGTGTTTAGTAAAGTTCAATCATCTATATATCGTTTTCTATTGCTATCTATCTATCTATCTATCTATCTATCTGTCTATCTATCTATCTATCTATCTATCTATCTATCTATCTTTTGGTTTTTTAAGAAATAGTTATTTCAAAGTCAAATATCTATATATTATATATTTTTATTCAAGTATATTTGTTTTTATATGTGTGTATATCTATTAATTTTTTTTTTTAAATATATGTTTTTACTATATTTATAGTTTTTAAAAAACATATTATAATGTTTGTATATATGTGTGTATTTTTATCTATTTTTAATCTATTTTTAAATCTATTTTTATATGTAGGTTTTAAAAGCAAATACTACAATTAGAATTATTCATTGTTATAATTACATTTTAAAATGTATTATGAATAGATATCATTATAATGTTTTCTTAAACTGAGATAACGTTAAAAAAGTAGTATGTAGCAAACAATATGTATCAGTCATCGAAACATTCATTTACCTATTACTTATATTTACTTACACATAAACTTCCATTAGATTTGATCTGAGTAAAGGGAGGATTTGTAATGTGCGCCTGTGATGCTGACCGGTTGCTGGGGGCATGACTTGGTTGTCATGGAAATGGCTTTAATGACAAATTTATGTTGAGAAATATCTCACCTCTTAAGACCAAAGAGTTTTAAAGCTTGGGGGGGGGTTCAGAACTGAGGGCCAAATGTGTTGCCTGCTCTGCCCTTGATAGTGTGAGCCCTAAAAAAAAAATATTAAAATTCTGAACCCGAAACTTTTGTGCATGATCAGCATCAGTTTTCTACAGCTTCCCTCTCTTTTCCACTCTTTTTCTTTTCCATCAGTCTGTTTTGTTTGCTGGAGCTGGACATAAATATCCTTCGCATTCTCATTAGTCAGAGACACTGAGCGTCGAGTCGTTGTCTAATAGAAGTGCACTGACGCTGATTGGTGCATTGCTTTTTCACAGCGGGGGGAAAATAACCATCTATTAAATATTAATCTCTTTCCAATCCAGCTCATAAGACTGAAAACTCCTTCTCCAGCTGCACTTCTATTATGAGACTCACACTCAGACACACACACACACACACACACACACACACACATTTTTATAGCTGTCTACATGTCAAGGATGGAGTGTCCAATGCAGATGTTTATGGTCTGGTAACATGAAACGTGTGAACGTGTCATGTCAGAACGTGTGATAAAACACACACACACACACACACACACACACACACACACACACACACACACTCTCTTCAGTAACAGACAGACATGTGATTGTCTCTGTGGATGGTCTGTGAAAGTCATTAGATATTTTACACCATCTCTTTATGATCTCAGAGACCCCCACCTTAAAAAAAAACACAAACTTGTACAAGGTCTCACTCCACTAAGAATAACCTGACAATTACATCAGCCTGATGCCTGTTAACCAGTAATTACATTTCACTTGCATATTGCTTACTGCACAGAATATACATACTTTTTTTAAGTAATATATGTGAAACAGTAAGTGTCAAACAGTACAATACAACACTGTTGTTTAGTTATCATTAAACAGATTTTGTGTTGCTCAGTTATTTTGGATTTTAAATCCGATTTAGTGTAACAGATAATACGTTAGAAAATGGAAGAAAAAAAATGTCAAACTGGAAATGAAAGACCATATCAGGCACATTGCAGTACCTCTCTGTGTAGGTTACATAGTTTTACAAGTAGGTGCGAAGACTTTGTTTTTAATGAAAGAGTCATTTGAATCATTTGCTTAAGCAATTCGTTCAAGTACAAAAACGACTCAAGTGACCATCTTTATGAGTCAATGAATCATTCATTCAACCGATTCGTTCAGTAATGCTTCATTCTGGAGCATATCTGTCTTTATTGGTGAGGCATTTAGCCAAATAATTTAACTGAATCGTTCAAAAACTATGTATCACTCGTGGCAAAACAATGGACTTTCTTTATGAGTGATTAATTAAATCATTCATTCAGCCGATTTATTTTTTTAGTTTGTTTTTTGGGCAGAACACAAAACTCCATATGAATTACATAAGGAAAATGAGAGAAAAAAAAATAAACATGTACACAAAAAATACACACATGTAGAAGAAAATCATAAATTAAATCATATATTTTTTAAGAAACTTTCACAAAGTCACAAATAGGCTATCTAACATTTTTTGTTGTGTATAAAGCTGAGGGATGAAATTGGAGAGTTGAATCCAAGAAGGAAAGATTGAAGCCAATTTTTAGACAATTTTTGTTTATGAATGAAAATTTTGGCATACAATATAAAGAAGTTGGCAACATATTCAAGGCATTCAACTGATTTGTTTTCTAAAACTCTGATTCATTCTGCTGCGTATCCGGTTTATGTGTCATTGAATTATTCAACCGATTCTTCCAGAACACTGATTCATTCAGGAATGAAAATCCACCTGTGCGTTGCTCTGAGACACAGCAACTAAATCAGCTTTGTATATTAGATAGTAACAGTACTTTAGCACGTAGATTTAAAGTTAACGACAGCTATGCAAGCTTGCAGAGAAAATAGTTCTGTTAATTATAACGGCAGCGATGTAGTGTTCGCAGGCGCTGCTGGTTTGAATTGTAGACAGCGGTGTTTGATGATTTGATGCTAACGCCCCGCTGCAGCTCCCGCGGTCTTGCCTACTCTGATCAGCATCTGATTTATTAAAAAAATTCTGTGAAAAACAAAACATCTCGCAAGATTCATGAAGCCAAATATGAAGCCTTTAAGGCTGGAGAGAAAGCAACTTTGAACTTCAGAGAAGGAAGAGGAGGAGAACGAGAGAGAGAGAGACCCCTGCAGAAACACAGCGTGTTTGAGAAAACAGCCTCATTAAAACCTCATGATAGCTCATGTAAGGTACCCTTTTCAGAAATTTACTATAGTAACTAATTTCTGCCAAAATGCCATGCTTAGAAGTCATTGTTTCCACTGCTCTCACAAAAACAACACTTCTGTGTTGTTGTAACATAACTAGCCTATCATAGAAATATGCCTACCTTGATGGATAAGTGATGATTTCATATGTTTAACTGCTATTCTTTGAAGTAACTTGTCATTTAATGGTATTTATTAAAATACCATGGTATTAGCATCTCATACAGTGGCATCACTGAAAATGGGTTTAAAACTTTATGACTGTTATTTTCCAGTTGTTCATAAAGAATTCATTATCATGATGAAAGCATAATCTGATGATCTTGTTCAATTAATGAGAAAGCACTTATCATTTGGCAATGTTGTGAAGACTGAACACAAGCTTTTAATGGAAGGTTTAAGTATCCATGACCCAAAATGTAGCAAGGAACAAATTAGGAATATATTTCATTAAAAGAGATGGATAACTCTCGGAGGAGAATTATTTTGGAACACAATAATAGAAAATATCAATTGGAAAAGGGCATGACTTCTGCTTGACAAATAATGTTTTGTTTTTTTTTCCATTAAAGCAAGATAATCTTACAAATATTACATAAAATACATCGCACTAATGGTAAAACTTATGTATTCAGAAGTGATAACTTGCTCTATTAATCTAGAGAGTTTCATCATTTGAAGTTTTGCCTTGAAATCCCATCATAGGTTTGCCTGAACATTATATTATACTTTATATAGCTACACTGCTGTTCAATAGTTTGGTATGTTCACCAAGGCTGCATTTATTTGATTAAAAATAATTTCAAAGCTGAATATTCAGCATCACTACTTCACGCTTCAGAGTCATGTGATCCTTCAGAAATCATTCTACTATGTTGATTTGCTGCTCTCTCTCTCTCTCTCTCTCTATATATATATACATAGAATATGTATGTGTGTGTGTGTGTGTGTATTTGGAATTATTTACTGAAAGGAACAGCATTTATTTAAAATAGAAATGTTTTGTGACATTATAAAGTTTTTGTCACTGTATCAATCCGTTTAATGCATCCTAGCTAAATAAAAGTATAAAACTTTTGAACAGCAGCATTATGATGCACATGTAGTCAACATTATGATTTGGCTGAATAATTGGTTTCTGAATGTTTTGTTTACAGCAAGTGAAACTGCTTAAATGTAGCCTAAGTTGTGTTTTCTGTTACCTTTTATAGTTTTTATTCATTGATTTAAGGATGAAGGCTTTTTAAGTTAAGTGCATGTCGATGTGTGTCATTTGACTAGTTTTCCCCACTTGACAATTGAATTTGCATCAAAATAGCATAGAGTTTGTTTAGATGCAGGACCTGTGACATCAACAACAAAAAATATGTTTTTACTAGCCTTTTAAAAGTTGAAAAATCCATTTATTTTGCTATCCTACCAATAGACGATTATACTAGATTATACTTGATTATTTGCATTGTTTTTGCATTCAGTCCACAAACCATTTCGAGGTTGTGGCCTGCCATCACGCAGAGAAATCTGAGAGGAATGGTGCTTCTGTGGTCTCATCTGTGAGGAGTAAATATTGGTCATGGAAGTGCTGGTAAAGGAAGTGATGAGGGTTTGATTTGATGTCACCCCTGCAGCTCGCACACAGCGCCACGAGCGCCTCTGGCCTACATGGTGGTTAATGCATTCCCTCTGCTGATGCGTGTGTTTTTAATTCAGCTTTAATTAAGAACGAAGGTCTGAGAGGGGGTTCGGGTGGAGGAAAGTTGGGTTAGCAATCTGGGATGAAAGAAAGCTGGAGAAGGAGAGGCAGATCAAAAGGATAAATGGTTTAAAAATGATGTCGATTGTTTGCTGAGAGCTGCGTTTTTCTAATACAAATAGAAATTAAGCAAAGTTTAGATCATAAACACGTTTTATAACTCGCTCGCTTTTTCTGTCTCATAATTTCCCCATTTATACACTCAAACCATGACGGTCGAAAACATTCAAACATATGATCCAATTTTCTTGCATGGTGTGTAATTATTGAGCTATTTATTAAGCTAATGTGTGTGTGATTTATGCTAAATCTTCTTCCATTGCTTAGACAAACAGATTGTCCCACCACCATTTTTTATTGTATACATTTCATGATTCACTCAGTGACTAAGTGGATCCACAAAAACACACATACACACAAGTCAGGTTGAAATGTAATTTTCAAGCACGACTGCAGAAAAATCAAAACGTCCAATTTCCTGCCAAGCAAAAACAAGCAGCAGCAACGTGTTTACTTATTTATAGGTTATATATAGTTCATATCTTTTCTTATTGTGACATGTGCGGGTGTTCTGAGTTATCTCCATGGAGAGAACGTTTGCATGACAACTGTCACCACGACCATGCAGCATTGCACTGACCAATCCCACAATCCCACACTTCATACATTTATAATGTGAGACTGGGATTGAACAGACCACGTATAAACTTGACTCCATTTCAGGCTTCATGGGACCTGAGACGTCTTAAAGGAATAGTTCACCCAAAAATGAAAATTTGCTGAAAACTTTCTCACCCTCAGGCCATCCAAGATGTAGATGAGTTTGTTTCTTCATCAGAACAGATTTGGAGAAGTTTAGCATTACATCACTCACTCAGCAATGGATCCGAATGGGTGCCGTCAGAATGAGAGTCCAAACAGCTGATAAAAACATCACAATTAATCCACACCATTCTAGTCCATCAGTTAACATCCTGTGAAGAAAAAAGCTGCATGTTTGTAAGAAACAAATCCATCACTAAGACGTTTTTAACTTAAAACTGTTGCTTCTGGCCAAAATATGAATATGAGTCCATAATCCATAATAATGTTTCCTCGAGTAAAATGTCCATCCTCTCTTGTCCCCTCACATAAAAATCCACCCACATATTTGTTTAGAACTGTTTTAGCTTGTTGTTGATCTGTGCGTATTTCTCTCCTGATTTTCATTGGAGAAAGCAAAATTATGGATAGAGGTCTCATATTTTATCAGGAAGCAACGGTTTAAAGTTAAAAACATTTTAATGATGGATTTGTTCCTTATAAACACGCAGCTTGTGGATTACTTGCATTATTTGTGGATTATTGTGATGTTTTATCAGCTGTTTAGACTCTCATTCTGACGGCACCCATTCACTGCAGAGGATAAATTGGTGAGCAAGTGATGTAATGCTAAATTTCTTCAAACCTGTTCCCATGAAGAAACAAACTCATCTACATCTTGGATGGCCTCAGGGTGAGTACATTTTCAGCCAATTTTCATTCCAAACTGCCTTTTGTAGAACACAAAAGGAGATATTTTGCATAATTATACAATTAATTTATTCAGCAAATTCCTTAAAGGCATCTTTTATGCTAAAGAAGGCCAAGAACAAATATAAATTAACTATTGAAAATTGGAGTTTGTCCTTCAGATGGATGGCTTTATCACTCTGTGATGAATGAAAACCGGTTTTCAGAGGCTAGACACAAAAAAACACATCACTTGAGGATTCACTCTTTCCTTGTCTGGAAACTCCAATACAGTGTCAGCCGTGAGAAATATCAATAGAGCAAAGCAATAAAAAGGCTTGTGCAATCAGAGCTGAGTTCATATACTCTGCTCTGAAGTATTGAGTGTGTTTGTCTGACGCTTGACCCTGCTTTAAACCTTTACATAATTAACTTTTTATTGGGAAAAAAGGCTCTGGCATCCTGAATAAGCAACTCCTGAAAATAATTAAAAGAATATGAAAACTGAAGAAAAAGACCTGGACTAAACTGAAATCAATTTCTTTTTTTGGGACAGATAAAACTGTTTAGGCAAATGAATCAAAAGGCTCCTCTCAGTAAAATCTTATTGACTGGTAGTCAATCAAATCCTGATTTAAATTAAACCAGCTGCATTACAATGAACCAACAAGAGTGTGTTGAATAAAGGGCATGTTTAAAGGGGTCATATAATGAAAAATTGCATGTGTCTTGTCTCAAGTGTATGGGAACATTAACATACAAGCAGCCATTATTGATCAGCCTATTAGCGGTTTAGCAATTCTGTTCGCTCAGTCACAGTGAGGTAATGATTACCCAGCATCCTTTGCGGTTGGGGTCAAATCAGAGCAATGTTAATTACATGCTAGAACTGTAAATGTGTCTGAAACTGGTTTAGGTCAGTTGTACAAATACATTTCACTGTAATATTGCATGTCGTCTATTATTTGTATACTAAAATAGTATCTATTAATATTTTGAATTAGCTTTCATTTTAATGTTTTTGATTTTCATTTTAAATTAAGTTTTAATCATTTTGTTTTGTGATTTTTATTAGTTGTTGTGTTTTTAATATTTATTTAGTTTTGCTTTATTTACATTTCAGCATTATTGTAGTATTTCAATTAATTTGATTATTTCTATACTATTACAGTATTTATTAATATTTTGAATTAGCTTCTTTTTTAATATTTTCAGTTGCTGTTTTAGTAATTGCATGTGCTTTTGTCAAGTTATTAGTTATTAGTTTTTGTACTATGTTAATGTTAAATATTTATTTAGTTTTGTTTATTTATTTTTATACGGTTTTTGTAGTAATTGTAGCACTTTGACTTAAACTTAATTTTATTTCATGTTGTCAGTGTTATTTTAGTATTATTTATACTGTTATAGTATTTATTAATATTTGGAATTAGCTTCTTTCTCAGTATTTTCAGTTTTCATTTTAATAAAATTTTTAGCAATTTTGTTTTGTATTTTTGCCCTTTTTTTAGCTTTTTTAAAATATATATTTATATTTTAGTTTTAGTAATTATAGTACTTAATCTTAATTTTTATTTCAGTTAGTTGCCAAGGCAACTTTTCTTATTTAATAAGTTTTTCATTTAATATTTATATTTTATTTTGTTTTATTTCTTTTTATTTCAAGTAACGAAAACTACTTTTAATAGTTTTAGTCAACAAAATTGTCCAAAAGTGTATGATGGATTGTCTGTCATGTTTTTGTTTTATTTGCTTGTGTTAAGCTGGTTGTTATTTGCTGCCTCCGTACTTCCAGTGTGCCATCAATAAAACCAAAAATAAAATAGTTTGAATAAAATGAACAGCGTTGAACATGACAGTACTGCTATAGTTGTTATACTAGCACTAGATATCACTAGATTGTTTTTAATGGGTACTTCACCCAAAAATCACAACCCTGTCGTCATTTATTCATCCTCATGTTGCTCCAAACCTGTAGGACTTACTTTCTTCCATGGAAGTTCTACAGGAGAAAGTAAGTCATACAAGTTTGGAACAAGATGAGGATGAATAAATGATGACAGGGTTTTCATTTTTAGCTGAATTTTCCTTTAACCTGATGCAATCTAATGCAGGCTTTGCAAAGAGGCACAACTCTACTGTACCAAACAGTCAATGTATCATGCAAAAAATTGCTATAAAATTGCAAGAATACCAGGAACTGCTTGTTCTGAATCCAAAGGTCAGCAAGAGGGTAGAAAATGGTCATGTGAAACCAACTATGACTTTTTTGTACAAGAAACTAACTCCAAAGAACAATGCTAACATCCCATAAGTTCCCTTTAAAGATGCTGATATTTGTAGAAACACACAGTCACAGCCATTAATAGAGCTTAAACTAGTCAGGAGATTTCTTATCCAGACAGGCCGCTGACAAAGACACACGAGGCATATGGTGAAGCAACATCAAGCATCTCACTGATTAGTTTGCGTCTCTAACGAATCAAATCAAACAAACAGCAAGAAATCCACACTCTTGCCAAACATATGTGAAGCCGAGGGGAAAAAAGCAAATGAAAGAGATTTCTCTCCGAGTCCGAACACTGTCATAGATCATTTAACTGCTCTTTTCCAAAGCAAAGCACTGTGGGAAGGTGTCTTCAATCCACTCTTCATAAAGGTGACTTAAAATTCTAAACTCACTTACTACGCGTCTAGACTCTGAACACCGTCATAGATCATTTTCCATTTCATAGCTCACATTTCTGTTCGCCGCTTAGGAGAATAAATAAAAAGGAGGAAAACGGGAAACTGTTGGACTGGTTTGAGCAGCTCCTGTACGCACACACACACACAGGGGCAGTAGTTGTAAATTGACACATTACCAGTTTGCCTTGATTTATTCATGAACAGCTTTTCTGTTTTTTCCTGCTTTTATTCAAAATAGCAAGATTGAGTCTAAGTCACTCTTAAACAGAAATGAGATTACGGTCTTCCTCGCTCTCTTCCGCACTTCTATTGAAAATATCCACTCGCAGGAATGTTTGAATTAATGTAATGCAAGGTGCGCCGCCGAGTGTTTGACAGCGTCTCTCTTTCTCTGCAGTGCTCAATTAATTGCCCGATGTGCCATATTGATTGTCTGTTGCTGGAAACATCTGTCGCTCTTTTCGAAACGGTTGCACAAGGTTCATGTACTGTATATAGCTAGATAGATGCTGTATTCATTATGTGAGTGTGAGTGTGTATTTGTGCAGTGGGTAGACTTGAGTTCCTGCTATATTGAGCTGCTGAATCATAGGTGACGGTGATGATGATTGTGGCGATATATCTTACTGTCTGTCTGCTGGCTTCCTCTAACAGCGTTTCAGTCTGATGGTATCCTACCCTCACATATGCACTTAAAGTAGTAGTTCCAGCAAGAATTGAAAAGTCATCTTGCTCTCATGTCATTGCAAACTTCAAATATGACTTTTTGAGTGGAACACCAAAGGAGAAATGTTGAAGAACTGACCACTTTTTTCCCTGTATACAGTATTGTTCAAACGTTTGAAGTCAGTAAAGTGTTTTTCAAAGAAATTAATAATTTTAATGAGCAAGGATGCATTAAATGGATCAAAAGTGACAACAAAGACATATATAATGTTATAAAAGATTTATATTTCCTTTGAACTTTCAGGTCATCAAAGGGTCCTGAAAAAAAAAAAAACTGTTTTCTACACTGATAGCAGTTTCTTGAGCAGTAAATCAGCCTATTAGAATAATTTCTGAAGGATCATGTGACACTGAAGACTGGAGTAATGATGCTGAAAATTCAGCTTTGCATCACAGGAATAAATTACATTGTAAAATATATTCAATTAGAAAAGTTATTTTAAATTGTAATAATATTTCATAATTTTACTATTTTTACCATATTTTTTAACAAATAAATGCAACCTTAGTGAGCATAAGAGGATATTTTCAGAAACAGCAGGGTCTCAAGCTTTTGAGGACCAAAAAAGCACCATAAAAGTTTCATAAATGCAGTGCAAATGACTCATGCAGTTGTTTTGTGCGAGAAATTAGTCACTGAGAAACAGCTCGTGACCTCCGGCGACCCTCACAACCCACAGCGGATCATCCCCTGCTATATGTATCATATATGCAAATTATACAAACTGTTGCCTACTGTAATTTCTAGTTGATGTATGGGTGTTTCTTCAACTATGAGCATTTTGGGCCCTGTGGACTTTAGAGAGGATAAACTCTGAAAACACGCTTTCAGACTCTCACTAGTTTATTCATTTCGCCCACTAGCATTGCCCAACAGTGTACAGCCAGTTTTAAAACATTTTAAATCAGTTTTTATTTCTTTTTATTGTTGTTTTTCTATCGTATGTACCTTTATGGTTATTCTTTATCACTTTTATGATCTACAGACTTAGATAACAGGAGAATTCAATCGTTTTTGGAATGTATATTCTGTCACAATGTAATTTCTGCCACATCTCAAATGATGTGTGTATTGTGTTTAATAGTATTTTTTGATGGAAATGAATTTTTAAACATTTTTGGACTGATGCCAGATGACTTTGTTTTGCTAAAGCTAATTTCATAGATACACTTTTAGAAAAAAAGGTACAAAGCCTTCACTTGTGGTGATACCCTTAGGTACAAAACCTAAAGGCATTGTACCTTATTCACCCCTAAATGGTACACTTTAGTATCTTAAAGGTACGTATTAACACTGTAAAAGTACATATTGGTATATATAAAGTAAAGTGTATATATTAGTACCTTTTTAATGTTTTTTAAGCCAGTTTTGTACCCTTTTTTTTATAAGAGTGTATAATTGTGTGTATATTTTTTTTTCCCAGTTATTTTACATTATCATAGCTTCTAAAAATGCTATTTGGTTGTGATGAAAGTTTAAAATCAAAAGTCTGGGAATTATAATAAAATCTATATGTGAAAGACATTTGAAAAGTAGCAGAAATAAATCAAGTCCAGATAAAAAGTTTCCAAGATTGTTTTAACATGACCTTTATATAACAACAACAACAACAACAACATTCTCTGTTAGGTTTTCATAAAAAGCAGCCTCTGGAACATTAAAATGCCTGAAGTCACAAGCTTCACGTATGTCTCTCTGTACAGACACCATGTTCATTATGTGAGTGTGTCTCAGACTGTGCAGTGGGTAGACTTCAGTTCCTGCTATATTGAGCTGCTGAATCATAGGTGACGCTGATGATGATTGTGGTGATATATCTTACTGTCTGTCTGCTGGCTTCACAACTCCTGCAACAGCCTTTCACTATGATGCTATCTCACACTCGCATACACAGAGGGATGCAGCACAATTAAAGGAATAGTTCACCCAAAAAAGAAATTTGCTGAAAATGTACTCACCCTCAGGCCTTCCAAGATGTAGATGAGTTTGTTTCTTCATGAGAACAGATTTGTAGAAATTGAGCATTACATCACTTGCTCACCAATGGATCCTCTGCAGTGAATGGGTGCCTTCAGAATGAGAGTCTAAACAGTTGATAAAATCATCACAGCAATCCACAAAAAATCCACAGACTCCAGTCCATCAATTAACATCTTGTGAAGTGAAAATCTGCATGTTTGTAAGAAAGAAATCCATCATTACAACGTTTTTAACTGTAAACTATTGCTTCCAGTCCATAATCTATAATAACACTTGCTCCAATGTTGTGCTGTCACTTCAAAATCCACTGAAACATTTGTTTAGAGCTGTTTTGTACTTTTTTGCTTGTAAACGGTGCTTGATCTGTGCATATTTTTCTCCTGATTCAGATGAGACAGGTTTTCACTGGAGAAACCAATATAAAAAATAATGTAAATAAATGAATATATAAATACATTTAAAATTCTTGCCGACCCAAAACTTGTGATTGTTATTTGTGTATTTCTTTTCAACAGGGCCTTGTTTTATGTTTTTTAAACAATGTGTTTATGAAGTGGAAGGATTAAAACTTAATATCCATCTCTTGGGTTTTGACTAGACCAGAAACATATTAAAAGTATCTGAAGGGAAAATGATTGTATAATTTCAAAATTACTCTTATTATTTGTACACATACAGCACTGGGAGCTCTGGGACCCCAAACACAAAGGAAGTGAAGTCAATTACAGCCAGTTGAATTTGTTTTTTTACTCTTAATTTCTCTCTCTCGCTCTCTTTGGGTTTGAAATAAATCGATAAATGTACAAAAGCACTAACCTATTATACATGTGCTCAAACTTTCAGAAGGTTAGCTGAATTTATCAAAATAAGCAATTATTGTCAATCACGCACATGCAGGGTCAGTGTAGAAAATCAGTTTGAATCAAATATGAGTATTTTTTAAACTTGACATTGAATTTAGAGTCCACTCACACCGCATTGCATCTGTATGTGTGTTTGTTCTAAAGCGGGAGGAGTGAGTCTTTTGTCGCAGTCCCTGTTGCATCCCTGCGTGCGTGTGTTTGTGTTTCGAAACACCCTTAACAATTGACCTCTATCTTCCTGCAGTTGATTAGAATCTTAATGTGTCGTAATATTATTTTCTCAGATCAGTTCATTTCCCTGAGGTCTCTGCGCCGAGAGCTGCCACGGACCGAGTCAGTTTGATTCATTCATTTGGTCGTGTCAAACTTCTTTTCCGAACTCAGGCATGGATCTTCGAGTCTGCATGGAAATTGAATTTAGTATGATTTGCAGTTAGTATGAATAACAATTCTGTTGCTCAAACTGTAGAGTACACCACTAGCAACAACAAGGTCATGGGTTTGGTCCTATTTGAGTGCAATACAGTATGAGTCAATTTAGGTGACTCTCTACTGATGATAATGACAGAGAGATACAAATGTAAATATATATAAATTTATGCAATGTTTGCATTTTATATATATATATATATATATATATATATATATATGTATATATTAGAGGTGTAACGGTTCATAAAATTCATGGTTCGGTTTGATACAACACAGTGGTGTCGTGGTGTTCGGTATGTTTTCGATACGGGGGCGGGGCAATTGGTTACGTCGCAATGTTGGAAATATTTCTGTTTTAAACCTTGAAGGCGAGCCAATGGATATCACACATGCACGCGTTTGCACCAGGGTTTGCACACATGCAAACTTTGCGCAAGATTTATGCCGGTGAATGTCTTAAAGGGATACTCCACCCCAAAATGAAAATTTTGTCATTAATCACTTAGCCCCATGTCGTTCCAAACCCCTAAAAGTTTCATTCATCTTCGGAACACAGTTTAAGTTTCAAGTTTCAAATCTTTATTGTCATTGTAACATGTACAACGAAATTAAAGTGCCATCCAATCAGTGCATCACTCATGATCAACAACATATGAAAACAGTTAAAATAGTAAAAAATAAAAAAAATGAAAAATAAAAATTGAAAATAATAAATAAAAATTATATAATAAAACACACACACCATACATTCTATCGTTATTGCCCGATCTCTTATTGCACATCAAATTACGTTTTAGCAGCATTGAATGTGGAAACTGCTGTAGGATAAAAACTGTTCTTAAATCTATTAGTCCTTGTTTTAATTACTCTTTACCGTCAGCAATTCAAAGAATGAATGTCCAGGGTGTGAAGTGTCCTTTATAATGTTCTTGGCTTTTTTAGGGCAGCGAGAGCTGTGTAATTCTTCCAGAGTGGTGAGAGGGCATCCAACGATCTTCTGAGCAGTTTTAATAACCCTCTGAAGTGTTTTTCTCTGTGCTACTGTGCAGTTACTGTACCATACACATATACAGTACGTGAGGATGCTCTCAATGAAGCTCCGATAAAAGGACACTAGTAGTCTCTGGGTGATGTTATTCTTCCTGAGCACCCTCAGGTAGTGCAGTCCCTGCTGAGCTTTTTTCAGCAGCTCAGAAGTATTCACGCCCCAGGTGAGATCCTCCTCAATGTGGACTCCCAGAAAGCGTAAGTCCGACACCCTCTCCACATAGTCCCCGCTGATGTACAGTTGCGAGATATCTGTTTTCTTCCTCCTGAAGTCAATGATGACCTCCTTGGTCTTTGAGGTGTTGAGCAACAGATTGTTCTCTCCACACCATACTGTCAGCAACTCCACCTCGTCCTGATAAGCAGTATCATCCCCCCCGAGATGAGCCCCACCACTGTGGTGTCATCGGCAAATTTGATGATGGTATTACTGTGGTGGACAGGGGTACAATCGTAGGTATACAGGGTGTAGAGCAGGGGGCTCAACACATGGCCCTGTGGGGAGCCAGTGCTGAGACTAAGGGCCATAGATGTATGTGGGCCCACTCTCACCCTCTGGCTGCGACCAGACAGGAAGCTCTTAATCCATGTACAGGTGGAGTATGGAAGTCCCAGGTCTGTCAGTTTGTCCACCAGTTTGTGAGGGAGGATGGTATTAAACGCAGAGCTGTAATCCACGAAGAGCAGCCGCACATAGCTCCCCTTCTGCTCCAAGTGGGACAGTGCAGTCTGGAGGGCTGTGGCTACGGCGTCCTCCGTGGATCTGTTCGTCGTGTATGCAAACTGGTATGGATCAAATGTCGGTGGAAAGAAAGAAGTGATGTGACTCCGTAACAGTTTTTCAAAGCACTTCATCACCACTGGGGTGAGTGCAACTGGCCGGTAGTCATTGAGACTATTAATGTGGGGTTTCTTAAGCAGGGGAACTATAATGGAGGACTTTAGGCAGAGTGGTACCATGGACTGGGACAGGGACTGGTTGAAAATCCTGGGGAAGACTCCAGCCAGCTGGTCCGCACAGTCCTTTAGCACGCGTCCAGTGATACCGTCATGGTTCAGCAGCGTTACTCGGGTTTATGGCCTGCAAAGTATGCCTCACCTCATCCTCCTCCACTGTGAGGGTGAAGTTGCTGTGGGCCACAGGATGATGTGTGGCTGTGTCTGGTTGCTCCATCTCGAAGCGATCAAAGAAGTTGTTCAGCTCCTCTGCCAGTGAGGCATTACCTTCTGCAGCGCTGAGGTTAGTCCTGTAGTTGGTGAGATGCTGGACTCCCTGCCACACCTGCCTGCTGTTGTTACTGTCCAGGTGGTCCTCGATCCTCCTCCTATAGTCCAACTTGGCCTCTCTGATGGCTCTCTTCAGGTTAGCTCGGACCACACTGTAGAGAGCCCTGTCGCCACACCTGAAGGCGATGTTCCTTTCCTTCAGCAGTCGCCGAACGTCACGGTTCATCCAGGGCTTCTGGTTGGGATAGACCTGGATGCATTTCTCCACAGTGGCAATGTCTGTGCAGTTCTTAATGTAACACAGAACACTGTTCGTGAACACCTCCAGGTCTGGATGTTCAAAGACATCCCAGTTAGTCCTGTCAAAACAGTCCTGTAGCTGCTGAGAGGCACCCTCAGGCCAAGTTTTTACAGTCTTTGTGATGGTAAGAGCCGTTTTCCTGAGGGGGGCATATGCAGGGATTAAAAACAGAGACATGTGGTCCGACTGGCCCAGATGTGGTAATGATCTAGCCCTGTAGCCTAGCATGATGTTTGAGTAGACCTTGTCCAGTATGTTAGCTCCTCTAGTAGCACACTTTACATGCTGATGAAATCTAGGAAGCACTGACCTTAGATCTGCATGATTAAAGTCCCCTGCTAAGATATGCACAGCATCAGGATACATCCTCTGCTGACTGCTTATACTGCCATGTAAAAGTCCGATAGCTGAGTTAGCATTAGCATCCGGTGGGATATAAACAGCAGTTATCATGACCACAGTGAACTCTCTTGGGAGGTAAATGGGCCTGCATTTAACAGTCACATACTCCAGGTCTGGGGAGCAGTGACTGTCTACAGTCACTGTGTTAGTACACCAGCTGTTATTGACATAAACACATAGCCCCCCTCCCTTGCTCTTACCGGAGTCCCTTGTCCTGTCATGACGCTGTGCTGTGTAGCCTACTAGCTCAATAGCAGAGTCCGGGATGGATGAATGAAGCCAGGTCTCTGTGATCAACAGAATGCAGCTGTCCTTCACGATGTTGTTAGTCGCAACCTGTAGCCTCAGTTCATCCATCTTATTGGCGAGTGATCTGGCGTTCGTCAGAAAGAGGCTGGGAAGCGGTGGTCTGTGTGGCTGCCTCCGTAGCCTAGCTAGCGCAACGGCCCTACAGCCTCGCTTCTGCTTCCTCTCCCTGCACTTTCGCCGCCTCACCGCCGAGATGGTAATCCACGGAGAGCCCGGGCTCCTTGCTATATCCACCGGAATCTTATGTGAACGGAGAAACTCGGCTGTAACACTCTGCTCATAACAAACTCCTATCCTAAGGAGATCGTGACAGCTATAGGTGTTATTCGCCTGACAGAATGACCATAGGACGAGAAACAACACGTACACAAATCGCCGAATAAAGCACCGACTAGAGAAGCACTGGTCCGCTGCAACAGTGTGCGCCGCCATAGCCGCCCACAGGATGGATGGATGGATGGATAAATAAATTAAGATATAATTAAGAAAATAGCGTACGCACTTTGCGTCCATCGGATGCTCTCCAAAATGGCGCTACTCTGACACAGAGAGACAGAGAGGAAACGAATTGTTGATAAATGTCGTTATTTTTATTTTCTTTGCGTACAAAAAGTATTCTCGTCGCTTCATAAAATTGAGATTGAACCACTGATGGCAGATGGACAATTTTGACAATGTTTTTTATACTTTTCTGTCCCTTGACAGTGTAATTTACTTGGCAGTCAATGGGACAGTCACAAGCCTCCCAGTTTTCATCCAAAATATCTTAAATTGTGTTTTGAAGACGAACGAAGCTTTTACGGGTTTGGAACGACATGGGGTAAGTGATTAATGACAAAATTTTCAATTTGGGGTGGAGTATCCCTTTAATCTCAGTCAATTCACTATAAGCAGAAAGTAAAAGTAAAAACATAATGACGGAGCTTTCAGCATCTGACGCTGCTTATTCTCTCAGAGACAGAGAGACGAATCTACTTAACATATAACATATGCTGATAACGGTATAGCCTATAGCTGTTTTCATTTATTTCCTTTATATTTCTCTTGTGGCCCATACATACTGGAAAAAAAAAAAGAAGAAACGTATTTCGTGTTAAACAGGTTATTTTTGAAAGTCAGTGCTTGAAATAAAAGCTTTTTATTTCATTGATTTTTACTGATGACTGCAGTGTTAATATTTTAATTATAGGACTATAATTCATTGTAGGTAGCCTGTAGCCTAATAGACCTGTTTTAAAAGACCTTTTTTAAAAAAAACATTTTAATTGAGGAGTAAATATAGCCTAATCTTATCCTCGCAGCGTGTCAGTTATGCGTTAATTATTGCGGGGCAAATTAATTGTACAGGTGCATCTCAATAAATCAGAATGCTGTGGAAAAGTTCATTTATTTCAGTAATTCAACTCAAATTGTGAAACTCATGTATTAAGTTCAGTGCACACAGACTGAAGTAGTTTAAGTCTTTGGTTCTTTTAATTGTGATGATTTTGGCTCACATTTAACAAAAACCCACCAATTCACTATCTCAACAAATTAGAATATGGTGACATGCCAATAAGCTAATCAACTCAAAAGACCTGCAAAGGTTTCCTGAGCCTTCAAAATGGTCTCTCAGTTTGGTTCACTAGGCTACACAATCATGGGAAAGACTGCTGATCTGACAGTTGTCCAGAAGATAATCATTGATATCCTTCACAAGGAGGGTAAGCCACAAACATTCATTGCCAAAGAAGCTGGCTGTTCACAGAGTGCTGTATCCAAGCATATTAACAGAAAGTTGAGTGGAAGGAAAAAGTGTGAAAGAAAAAGATGCACACCCAACCGAGAGAACCGCAACCTTATGAGGATTGTCAAGCAAAATCGATTCAAGAATTTGGGTGAACTTCACAAGGAATGGACTGAGGCTGGGGACAAGGCATCAAGAGCCATCACACACAGACATGTCAAGGAATTTGGCTACAGTTGTCGTATTCCTCTTGTTAAGCCACTCCTGAACCACAGACAACGTCAGAGGTGTCTTACCTGGGCTAAGGAGAAGAAGAACTGGACTGTTGCCCAGTGGTCCAAAGTCCTCTTTTCAGATGAGAGCAAGTTTTGTATTTCATTTGGAAACCAAGGTCCTAGAGTGTGGAGGAAGGGTGGAGAAACTCATAGCACAAGTTGCTTGAAGTCCAGTGTGAAGTTTCCACAGTCTGTGATGATTTGGGGTGCAATGTCATCTGCTGGTTTTGGTCCATTGTGTTTTTTGAAAACCAAAGTCACTGCACCCGTTTACCAAGAAATTTTGGAGCACTTCATGCTTCCTTCTGCTGACCAGCTTTTTAAAGATGCTGATTTCATTTTCCAGCAGGATTTGGCACCTGCCCACATTGCCAAAAGCACCAAAAGTTGGTTAAATGACCATGGTGTTGGTGTGCTTGACTGGCCAGCAAACTCACCAGACTTGAACCCCATAGAGAATCTATGGGGTATTGTCAAGAGGAAAATGAGAAACAAGAGACCAAAAAATGCAGATGAGTTGAAGGCCACTGTCAAAGAAACCTGTGCTTCCATACCACCTCAGCAGTCCATGCCACGCCGAATTGAAGCAGTAATTAAAGCAAAAGGAGCCCCTACCAAGTATTGAGTACATATACAGTAAATGAACATACTTTCCAGAAGGCCAACAATTCACTAAATTTTTTTTTTTTTTTTCGTCTTATGAAGTATTCTAATTTGTTGAGATTGTGAATTGGTGGGTTTTTGTTAAATGTGAGCCAAAATCGTCACAATTAAAAGAACCAAAGACTTAAACTACTTC
Organism: Spinibarbus caldwelli; assembly: GCA_039654775.1. NCBI lineage: Eukaryota > Metazoa > Chordata > Actinopteri > Cypriniformes > Cyprinidae > Spinibarbus > Spinibarbus caldwelli. The sequence continues at coordinate 4,591,509 of CM077253.1, read as the reverse complement.
AGTCTGTGTGCACTGAATTTATTTAATACACGAGTTTCACAATTTGAGCTGAATTACTGAAATAAATTAACTTTTCCACGACATTCTAATTTATTGAGATGCACCTGTACTTTTAATTTAATAATAAAAGTAACTTCATAATAATAATAGGCCTAATAAAAATAAGAATATAACAAGCCTACGTTAATTGTAAATGCCAAATCCTCTTAAGATTGCCAATAATTGATGTTTTTGACAATATCTCTGGCTATCGTCGATACAAGATCATCGTCTTTCAACGCATCCCAGCAAGGGGAGGTTATCGCTGAGCAGACAGCAGGTTGCCTGTTGCGTCGTTTGGGCTGCGTTGTTGAGCGCAGTGGCACTGATATTTCACACACTTTAAGCTTTTATTTTCCAAACGTAATAGGATTAGTCCAACGAATCGTTCGATTTGTAATACGTACCGAACCGAAAGCCTCGTACCGAACGGTTCAATACGAATACACGTATCGTTACACCCCTATATATATATATATATATATATATATATACATTATAAATTATATACAATGCAATGTTTAACCATTTACAATGTTAAACCATTTTATGTAACTACTGCAATAAACGTTAATTAACATAAAATGTAAAACAAAACACTCTAATGTATATTACTGATGAAATCAGAAGAAACTAAATTGTTTATATAGAATATTCACCTGTGATGAGTCATGCAGGGACCTCTGGGAATGTCATTATATATAAATTATATGATAATTCATAGTCCAAAAACCATAAATTTGGCAGTATTTTACAGTAAAATTACATACAATACAATGTTAAACCATTTACAGTCTATTACTGTATAAGGTAACTCACAATTAATCAATTAACAGATTTTTACTGTAGCATTTTTACATTATTTTTCTGTAAAAATTGCAAAAAAAAGACAAAAAAAAAAAAAACAGCCCAATCTTTACAATCTTTCACTATACAGTATATGGTAAGGTAACTTACAGTTCACCAACAGTTTTTTAAAATTTTTTTTTTTTTTTACTGTAAAAATGTAAAAGCCACTGGAATCTAATGAAACAGCACAAAATATGACACAAAAACATCCCTAAATTGGTTTACTGCACTATTGTTACTCCTCAACCAATCACATACTCTCGTTCCAAACACCTTGACCAATCACACACCCTGTAACTCCTGACAAAACTCTTCAACTTTCAAAAGATCGAAGCTCTCAGACTGGCAAACTCCTCATGGAGATGTTTATGCTCAGCGGTGTGAATCGGCAGATAATGAAAGAGTGTAGTGGAGATGGATGGGGACTCTGAGGAAGCTGACGCAGCAAGTGAACCTTTCTCTTCCCCTCCAGGTGTTTCTGTATGAGGGAATCGGGTTTAAATATAGTCGATCGATATAGGAGAAAACTCCAGAGTTCATTACCGGACGCCTTCAGGCAAACTCTCCATGTTTAACTCATCCATATTAAATATAGGGTGACCTTAGGTAAATTGGGACTGTTTTTACCTCTGAGATGACTAGGAAAAATCCTGAATTAACCCTAGCAAAAGTTTGGTTATATTTAAAACCGTCCAGCCAAACGCCAATGCAAATATTAGGTGTGTGAATGAAGGTCTTTTGTCGTTTTCATGTTGCCTTTCTCTCTCTCTGTCGTTCTCTCCATGACAGATGTTACTGTGTCTCGAGGGTTTTTATTGGACAGTGCAGAAAGAATGGTGGAGCTGTTAATATTTATCTCTCGCTCACACACACACATTCATTCAGTTCTTGTGACCTTCATAAGTGTCATTAGAATAGCTGGCAGACAGAATGGTGAAATACACACTATAATGGAGACACACACACACACCACATAGACATATGGCTAACTCATGTATGGATAAATCACAACCTTAATGTGGTTGGTTGATGAAGCATTAAAACAATTAAGGGATAGAGGTCATTTGAGATGGGAATCTCAGTAATGGCCGAACTGTCTTTGTATCATCTGAGCTGATCTCTATAACAATGATCCAAACACTTCACAGAGATCTTTTGACATATTCTTTAAAGGAACAGTTCACTAAAAACGAACATTATGTCATCATGTACAGACCCCCATGTTTATTTCTTCAGTTGAAGGGATAGAATGTTGGTAACTAAACAGTTGATGGTAACCATTGGCTTTCATAGTATTTTTTTCATACTATGGAAGTCAATGGCTACCGTCAACTGTTTGGCTATCAACATTCTTCAAAATATCTTCTTTTGTGAAAAAAAAAAAAAAAAAAATCATTCAGATTTGGGACAATACATTTTTGGGTGAACTATCCTTTTAAATACAAAAGGAGATATTTAAAATGTTCACGCCATTTTTTTTTTTTTTTTTCATATACAATGAAAGTGAGCACTTTGATATTTGGGGTCAAGCTCCAAAATATGAAAAGAAAAAAAAAAAAAAACATTATAAAAATTATATTTGATAACATTGATATCAAACTTGATATGAATGAATGAGATCTTAGAGCTGCATACAGCAGAGGGGAAAATTTCCACTTAATTAAATGACAATAACTGTCATTTTGTTCCATGTTCTAGTTTGTTGTTATACACTCTTCTGGTGTTTTTCATCATTTATGAAGCAGATTTAGAGTTTAACTAAAAGAGCTGCATGAACATTAATTCAAATTCTACATGTAAGAAGGACAATTAAACCAGTTTGGAATGCCATAGATGTAAATAAAATGACAAAAAATAATTGTTTATTTATTTGATCTATATAATTTATAGTAATACAACGCAGTGCTTTTTTAAAGTCATTGAGATAATATTAATATATTCAATTTATATAAATATAATACCATGTTATTTTAGTACAATATTATAGTTTTTATTAATATTTTGATTCAGTTATTTTTATATTTTCCATTTTCATTTAAATTCAGTTAAAGTTTTAACAATTTTGTTGTGTTTTTGTAATTTTTATCTAAATTTTGCCTAAATTTTGAAAAAATTCTCCAAGATTGTATCAAAATGCAATAAAAATTGTAATATTATTAAATATTATTACAATTCAAAATGAACTTTTCTATTGTCAAACATATAGACATACATAAAACTTATGAAAACATACAGATTTGCTGCTCAAAAAACATTTCTTTTTATCAATTCTAAAAACAGATGTGCTGCTTAATATTTTTGTTGAAAATGATGCAATTTTTAGAATTCTTTGATAAATAGAAAGTTAGAACATTATTTATTTTAAATAGAATCTTTTGTAACATTATAAATGTCTTCACTGTCACATTTGATCAAGTGAATATGTCTTTGCTGAATAAAAGTATTAATTCCTTTAAAAACAAAAAAATCCCCTTGCTGACCCCAAACTTTTGAACAGTCGCATACAACTTCATGTTCTTTCCGGAGAAAATGTTTACATCAGTAGTGCTTCAGCATGCGGATGAATGGTGGCCTGTGAACCATGAATACAAGCACCGATGACATGAAACTTGAAATTTTCCGCCAAATCAAACCCGACAGCTCTGAATTACTATCATTATTGTAGGTTTACTGTAGTGAATTGGTAGAAGTAGTGATTTTTTTTTTTTTTAATGGTCATTTTCTAATGATGATTATGATTTTATGGTTTGTTCATCATAAATGTACTGTAGCATTGGCTGTTTTCAGATGTTCTTCATAAATATAGCATTGGCTCTTCATTAAAATCTCGTAACATCTCAGCTTCATCTTCTGCTCTCCTGCTGTTTCTGTATCTTCTTGAAACATTTGTTGTAATCTGTGACTTGCTCTCCCAGAACTGTTCTCTTATGTTTCCCAAACATCATTTCTTTTAAATGTTTAACTTGACACACTCCAGCAGCGTTTCATTGGACTTCCTCAAAACACATTTGAGATATACTGGCATATTTAATGCAGCATTCACTTTGTTTAGCTGGAACTAATGTCGTAATCCTTCCTTTGCTCTTGTGTATTCCATAAAAATGTCACATCTAGATCTCATCCAGTGTGCGATTTTAAAAATGTGAGCCACAAAGGCTTGCTTGAGAGAGAGAGAGAGAGAGAGAGAGAGAGAGAGAGAGAGGCACATAAAGGTGATTTCCTATGCATAGCATGTTAATGTGTCTGTGTGAGTGAAATGGATTAGTCTATCCATCGCTTAGCTTAGAAGACAATAGATCATTTTGTTTCATAAAGCCTTCCTGGCTGCATCTCGAATCATACGACACACCCACAACATCTGGAGAAGAAAGAAGAATTCTCCATAGAGTATGGAGACACTCCCTCACAATGCATTTGTGTTCACGCAGACACATGCACACACACACACACACACACAGCGCTTTTGCCCAATTGTCTGACCTTGTGGTGAGAAATCCCATGAATGCAACCCTATTAACCCTTCTAACACACACACATAAACATACAATTTAGGGGTGTTAATCTAATGAATTAATATAGAATTACAATACCAACAAGTGATATTTATATCTAAATGTGGTTTTAAAAATATTATAAAATATATTTTAGATATTATTAGATAAAATTTCTATTTTTTAATTTTTTAAAATCATTTATTTATATAATTTATTAATATGATGCAGTGTTATTTTAGTATCATTGAGATAAAATGATTTTTATTAATATTTTGAATCATTTTAGTTAAAGTTTTAGTAATTTTGTTTGTTTTTGTCATTTTTGTTTTGTTTTGATTAGTTTTTTTTTAATATACGTTTCTATATATAGTTTTTATTATTTTTTCTTTCAGTTATTTTAGTACATCAAGTAAAACTAAATTAAAATGAGAAATGTTGCCTTGGAAATAAAGAATTTTTTATATTTTATTTGATTTCAGTTAAAGTTTATTTCGAGTAATGAATTTTTAAAATAGTTTTAGTTTCAGTTTTAGTATTAGTTAACTATAATAACCCTAATATACTGTATATTCATTTGTATTGTGTATTAATATTATTATTTAATACTTATAAAACTTACATAAATGCATAATTTATTTATTTATTTACTTACTTACTTATTTACACCCACATTCAAGTGCTGTGCCTCACCAAACTGCTTATGTTCAATAATATGGAAGTTAAACAAACAATATACTGGCTAAGTAAAGCAGGCATTATTCCACATTAAACATTTTTAAACAATAGTATGCTACATTATGACCTGCATGTTTCATTCAGCAAGTAATTTCCAGTTATCATCTTTGTAATAATAATAAAAAAAAGCTATTTCAATTTGTAATGCACAAATATCTTAACTTTTGCCAGTCCGATCAAATAATGAGTCAAAAGATGTCAACATTGCGACTGATGTTACTTCAGGTTCATCCTAATGGAAATGAAAGAATTGTATTTCACAGTGCATTGTGGGAAACAGTATTCTGTGCAGTGAGTTCTGTTGAATAGTGCAGATTTAGCAAATGTAGTAGGTCAATATAAAGAAAACATGCACTGTAAACATATTATGCTGCAGTAAAAATAGCCTCAAAATAGCCATTGACTTCCAAAGTAACTTTTGTAAAGCTTTTTCGATGGTTAATTTTCATTTAGGGCTTTTCTCAGTAAATATTGATATGTGTGATTAATTTGATTAATTAAATGCCATACCATGTAATTAATTCAATTAAAATTTGCAAATGATTGACAGACCTAATTTTAATGCTTTCAGGTTCTCCTTCATGGAATAAAAACACCTTAGCAAAGCAGCTAAAGAGGCAAGGATGTCTTAACTTGGACCTTCATACGCTTCAGCTCAGAGAAAACAAGAGGGTGAGTGATGTGTTTCAATCGAGGTGGGAAAAGGGCTTCTCACATTTCACAGTGTGGCCATTTGAAGGCTCGTGGGCCTTGAGTCGACGCTGTAGGTTTTTTATGGTTGTCCCACTGAGGTCATAACATCCACAGCGATGATGTGATGAGACAGTCTGTCACCTGTGGTCTCACTCAAGTCTGAGTAGACCTGCGCACACATACATGCATGCTAATTTTTCCATATGCACACACACACATTCATCTGAGCAGAAGGCAGGAACTGAAGTGGAGAGAACATCATATGAAAACTCACAAGTGACACCTTATGATTTAATATTTTGATTTTGAATGCATTTTATCTAATTACTTAGCAAAATCCACTAGTAATTTATTGAGTATAGCTGCCTAATATATCCTAGCTTATGGTAGATATTTAATGACAATAAAATGTATTGAATTGGAACAGGGCCTAAGAAAGTCTATAATACCTGTGGGAAGCGATCCCATTCATCTCAATGGCAGTTCGTGCGCTTGTGCAGGACTCCTGGGAAGTCAGACAGGAGAAGAAAGTCCATTTCACACTTTTAAGAGCTTGCAAAGCAGAATCAGTCACTATTAAAACATCTACTGTGAATTTGCATTTTATATGTTGCTTGCAACCAGGATTATTATTTAACTAAAACTAGTTGACTAAAACTAAAACCATAAAAAAAAAATTGTTACTTAAAATTAGTGCTGTCAAAATTAGCGTTAACGCAGGCGATTAATTTTTCCAGTTTAACGGCGTTAAAAATATTTAACAGTTAACGCTTCTTTTTTCTTGACAAAAATTGTGTTTATTTAGATGCAGAACATCTTTACGACCACATCAAACAGGAGACTTTCAGTAGAACAACAATGAACTGCGGTCAGATGAGATGTTGTCAGGTCATATTTCAGTAAACACTAATCTTCCTGTCCTGTCAGCCGTTTTACTGTGCTCGTAGTGCATGCTTTTCAATTGCACGCACAAATACAGTGGCACCCGCTGTAGCCTTAATCACTTCATATTAAAGCGCGAATGAAACTTCGAGCATGTGTTTCAGATTTGTGTCATGTTCGGCAGTGGCAGCTCTTAAAGTAATAGCAGCCACATAACCTTTATAATCCAGCTGCTGTGATATCTGTTAATCAAAGAACAAAAATGAAAAGAGAAAATCAATCACTTTTGTAGCTTTAAGGATTCATCTATATTCAAATTAGAATTTAGTGTTTGATAACTTCAATTTTTCTGTATATTTCTTCATTCAATTTCTTCTTCATTTCTTCACTTCATTCAATTTCTGTATATTTCCTACTTGCTGAAGGGCACAGGTAGCTAGAAATATGACATTTATTATAATGGGCTTATGTGAAGATTGATTTAAGTTCACTTAAATTAGAAGTTGTTATTTTTTAAAGTCTAATAAATATTAAAATTGATAGCTCTCAATTATACTGTAATGTTGAATGGCTATAGTCAATGGTTAAATATTAGGGAAAAAATGCCACATATGCAGATAAAAATTTTATTTAATTGTCTGTTAATGTGTTTTGTTCATAATAGCAAAATATATGTAAATATTAGTGTTGTGTCTGAGTCCACTTTGTAATCTGAGTTGAGTCTAATTTTAAAACCAAATGAGTCTGAATGTGGCATAATTATTAATGTCTTATCTTTTTTTTTTTAATCTATTAGACATGTCCAAAATGTCAGAGTTCAAGTACAAGTATCAAGTTCAAGTACAAGTTTACATGCCTGCATGTCAAGTCTGAGTTCATTCATAATTGCACATGAGTCAGAACGGCAAGTTTAGTAAATATGCATAAAAATATATACAAACATATGTAAATATCATAAATTGTGACATTATGCCTTCTTGTCACATACTATTTGCATTTACATGTAAGCATTAGCAATCTAGCAATATTCAGTTTCTTAAAATTGACTATTAATTTTTAGGTTTGTGGCTACTTTGAAATCACATTTCTCAAGATTTTGAACGAGAACTAACACAAAATCTTTTCTAGTGCAAGGAATTGTGGGCAATATCAACACAGGTGCTCGCTTTCTCCACCAGCAAAATTATATCTTTCAGAGACTTTTAGTGTACTATTATATGAGACATGCTAATCTTAATCTTGCGTATTTTAGATGGATAGAATGTAAATTAGCATGCGTTTGTTCTGACCAGACCAGAATGTTACATTTTAAAGAACACAATAGAAAAGCAGTTGCCAAACTTTGCACAATGCTTTGCACAAATTCTTTCTCAAATCTGCTCCTAAAACCTTTTATTGTGAAGCCAGTTCTCGGTGTTGTCAGAGCCAAATCAAGAATTCCCTGATTAGACAGAGCAGCAGCATGCGGCGAGGATGTTTCAGCTGTGAATAACGTCTCAAGGCGGGAATGCAGCACCGAGCTCTACAGATGCTGTGAAGCTGAAAGTACAAGGGCCAAGAACTAAGTAAACTTCAATATAAGTCTAAAGGAAAAGAAAATAAAGAGAGACATTTTAGGAACAAGAATGAAACCTGACGTCACAGTCTGGTTCCCCGTCCCTGTGATTCATGGCACATCCTTTGAACCCTTATTCATTTTACTATACAAGTGCTGAAATGCAGCGGGTCAAGATTATTCCGGTCTCTCTTTATAATTCCAGAAGCTCATCCGGAGTTTCTCTCAGGGCTTATTTCAGAATGATTATGAGCTTGGATCTTTGTTTAAGTGAAATTAATTCAGTGGCTTGTCACGGTCCAGAGGTCGTCTCTCCCTCTGTTAATAAAGTTCAGAGAGTAAGTGACGACAATGCCAAATAGGCTGCGATGTTTAGTGCATTTCAGACATACATGAAGTCCTGGTAGTCTCTCACACACACACACACACACACACACACACACACACACACACACAAGCAGTCAGGGTACCTCACAAGGAAGTCCCCTCATTTAATATTTTCTCACATGCATGGCTGTACTGCGACAATTTGCTGTGAAGAGCAAAATGGGAAATGTGAAATGGGACATGTTTTATACCCTACACATGCATATATGGCGAGTGGATATTATGTCCTGGCAGAAAATATATACTAAAGTAACAGTGCTTGCAACACATGAAGAAATTTAAATTGTTACATAAATTGTAAAAAAAAAAAATAATAAAAAATATATATATATATATATATATATATATATTGTGCAATGTGTGTAAATTGTTGAGCTTGAATCAGATATATTTATCAGTGTTGAAAAACAGTTGTGCTGCCTAAATTTTTTGTGAAAACGTTGTTTATTTTCAGAATTCTCTGATGATCTGAAATTTCAAAAGAGCAACATTTATTTGATTTCTAAATATTTTGTAACATTATAAATGTCTCTATGGTAATTTTTAATTAACTTAATGCAACCTTCTTGAATATTAATTTATTTAAAATAAATCTTACTGACCTCAAACATGCGTCTTTGTCATTTAAAATATATATGTTGGAAGTATTACAGTTTATATTGCAAAACAGTTGAAAGAATTTTTTTTTCTTCAAATTTCAAACTACGAAAACATATTTTCTTTTACCCATTTTATAGACATATGCAAATATTTTTTGGACTACATACTTTTAAGTTTTATATTAATATTTATACATTGTACCAAAAACTGTGGAGAAAACATGTTCTTGTTGATTTTTTTTTTCAATAATTTGATTTAAGGATTTCAAATTTACATCAGAAAAATTAAATGACAAAGATGCACGTTTGACCGTAAAGACATTTATAATGTTACAAAATAGTTCTATATCAAATAAATGCTGTACTTTTGAACTTTCAATTCATCAAAGAATCCTGAAAATTAAAAAAAAAAAAAAAAAAAAACTTTTCACAAAAAAATTAGGCAGCACAACTGGTGTAAACACTGATAATAGTAAGAAGAAACGGGTGGATATACCAGAAATGCTATGATGTAATGTTATGCAAATGTTATTTTCTTTGCATCACAGCCAAGCAAACCTAAACTCATAAAATATTATAATCATTTCCTTTAATAATGGGTATGGAGGGGGAAACTTTTAGTTGATATATTGGTGCTGTCTGTAATCTTTTTAATCTAGCTTTGGATGTGTGTGTGTGTGTGTGTGTGTGTGTGTGTGTGTGTGTGTGTGTGTTTGAGACCATAGGGGGTGAGGGTGCGGGGACTGATGGTCGTTAATCTCCGTTTGTCCTTGAGAAGGTGGAGCAGTCTTGTCCTTCTGCCATCCATTTGCGATGCCAGCCAGACACACACACACACACACAGTGTCCCTGTATGCACTAATTGTACTCTGATGCAAATATATATCAAGACGTTCCCTATCTGTCCACTCCACAAACACAGCGCACACATTAAGACTCTCTCCATCTCTGATGGTGATTAAATTTGGTCCCTGCAGGGTTTGGCTCCCAACTACCCACAATAACACACTCACTCAGTCTCATATTCATCTGATTGCTGCCCATCACCCCCCAGCTGTCCGTCCTGAATGACACGCCCCTCTTTTGACTGTTTTATATGAAACGAAAAATACAAAGACAACAAAAAGGTATCACAAAATAAATCCTAAAATCTTATAGAACCTAATACGAATCTGTGATAATTAGACTAAAATATTAAAAACAATACCCCAATGTATGCATAAGAGTATAACAAAACCATAACAATTTGGTTATGTCTAATTATATATCTAATTATATATATATATATATATATATATATAGCTCTAGCAAATACAGATATGAGAACAATATAAACTTATAAATAGATCTAAAGATAAAATATTATAATCTGCAACAATTAGATTAAAAAACACAATAACTGATCATACATAATATATCTTGACCAAGCCACCACTGAAACGCTAAACATGCGCTGCAAATGTTTATTACTAACAACCTCCGGGTATAAACGGGTTTCATTTCGTGATGCTAACTGTTTGCGAGTAGGATGTGATTCTGATTAAGACGAATTACAAGAACACCGTTTGTGGGAAAAGGATTTGTAACCCCTCAAAGATGAATTTCCCACATACAGTCACCTGGAAAATGAGTTATGCTGATGACTTCATGCTATTCCTTCTAAATTTTCAATGAATAATCCATATTAGAATGCACTGGCGAGTGATGTTGTCCCATACATATCTATAGTATGCATATAATCAGCTTCTGCCTGGATGCACCTGGCCTTCCAGCGAGACTTCATAACAGCTTTTGAATACTAATGAAACAAATGCAGGCCATAAACATTTGAAGAAATGACCTGAGCCTGTCACTGTCACCTTGTATCACACATGTGGAGGGCTAGTCGTAGAATGCTAATTAAAGTTATTTTTGTATGAATAAATTTTATATTACTTGCAAATTGTAGTCTGTTACTGATTCCAAATTACATGACAAAAAATGAAGTTAGTAATGTAATCCATTGCATTACACATTTTAGGTAATATAATCAGACTACTTTTTGATTACTTTTAGATTACTTTCGACCCAACATGTTTATCACATTTATTTAAATAGGATAATCTTGTATCATGTTGATATAAACTTTTTGAATGTATGTTAAAAGTAGGCTATTTTGGATAAGAAAATTTAAAAGATGAATTATGGCTACTGTATGAATAATCATGTAATCAATGAAAAAGTAACTGTAGTCTGATGAGTATTTTAAAATGTAATCTAAATACAAGTACTTCATTTTTGGAATCTGATTACATAATCCAGATTACATGTAATCAGTTACTACCCAGCATACTGTATACACCAACTATTTTAAGGCAATCATTGCATGGATATCCATTTTGCATGGATAAAATCTGCACAGAAAATGCACAGAAAATGAAAAAATCTAGTTTGTACAACTATAACCTGCAGCTGGCCTTCTACAATACATACACCTAATTTTGTGAAACTTTTTTAACATAACGTTTGAACTTAAAAGTTAAGAGGAAAGTTTTCACAATTCTTTAGATATTCAGGAGTTGGAAGAGTGAAGTTTGAATAATTAAGAATTAAATTCATGCCTTTCGTGCAGGATCTGTGCGGATCTGTGCGGTACTGTAGTCTTACTCTCACTGGCTGTCCTTTTCCTGCTTGTTTTGATCTTACTGAGACTTACCGAGGTTAATAATGCTGCACATTAATATTTTATCAGATTTCTCAATTAAAGCTTTATTTGCAGGAGAAGATTTCCTCTATAATGAATTCTTTCTTTCACTTGGTCAAACACACACACACACACACACATATTTTTTCTGTCTATTCCAAGCTCACAATCACATATATAACACACGTAGTGAGTGTGTGTGTTTGCGTCAGTCAGGTTTTGTCTTCACTGTGGGGAACAGATGTTCCCACAAAGACAGTAAAACCTGAAATCACTTACATTGTGGAGTCAGCCAATGGTACCCATGAGAAAAACAGCTTCATTAACATACTCAATAATTATCTAAAAATGCATACAGATTTCAGTGAGGGATAGTTTTATGTATATAAATAAAATTAGATAAAGCATTAGTTATAATTAGCTAGCAATGAAAAAAAAATATTTAGAGCATTTATTTATCTATCTTATGTTAACTTGAAGATACAGTATTGATGATGCTAGTTCATAGTGCATCAACTAATATTAGCTTTTTAATGTTAAAGGAATAGTTCACTCAGAAATTAAAATTTCCTGAAAATTTACTCACCCTCAGGCCATCCAAGAAGTAGATGAGTTTGTTTCTTCATCAAATTTGGAGAAATGTAGCATTACATCACTTGCTCACCAATGGATCCTCTGCAGTGAATGGGTGCCGTTAGAATGAGAGTCCAAATAGCTGATAAAATATCACAATAATCCACAAGTAATCCACACCACTTCAGTCCATCAATTAACATCTTGTGAAGTGAAAAGCTGTTTGTTTGTAAGAAACAAATCCATCAAGACGTTTTTGATTTCTTTGATCCATATTTCTTTCTCCAGTGAAAAAGTCTGAATCAGGAGAGAAATATGCACAGATCAAGCACCGTTTACAAAAACAGTCCAAAATAGTTCCGTTTTGCGATGTTTTTATCAGCTGTTTGGACTCTCATTCTGACGGCACCCATTCACTCCAGAGCATCCATTGGTTGAGCAAGTGATGCATTATTAAATTTCTCAAAATCCAATGAAAAAATAAACTCATCTACATCTTGGATGGCCTGAGGGTGAGTACATTTTAGGCTAATTTTCGGGTTAACTATTCCTTTAAAATGTATGTAGCAATTATCAAGATTAATAAATTTAAAGTTTATGTAGCAATTATCAAGATTAATAAATGCTGCAAAGCATTATTTATTCTGATTAGTCAGTTGTGGCATTTAACATGTATTTGTGAATAATGATCGTTGCCCATGGCAACACTGCATAACTCACCAATTATCCCGGAAACATGTGTTCCTACATAGCTGTACTCGTGTTTGCTCTGCAGTCTCTACAAGTAAAATAATACAATCACTGAAGCTCGAATCAATATTACAAGAACATGTATTTATTTATTTATTTATTTATTCAGTAAGTAGTCATTCAATAAGCCAGATAATGTTCAGCCAGATGATCATTATCATAAAAATAAACCCCTTTATGATGCTATAAGACCTGATACAAGTGCTCTTTTGCGATAATGACCACCGACTGTACATTAGCGTATGAAACCCCTGTAAAGTGCTACCGAAATACCATTAGCTGGGTATAAAAATAAAAGAAGTCAATGGAAAGTCACCAGCATGACAGAAAAATTGTGTTGGTGTCTCTTCCACATGCTTCCAACTGGCCTGAAGAAATGAAGAACTTCCAGTTCTCTTCATCTGTTAGGCGAATCTGTCTCTCTCTTTTACGATTTCATTTTGCAGCTAAGCACATTACACACAACCCCCAGCTGCACATATAAACTTCAGAGATGTACGTAAACACGCATGATCTTCACAGATGGCCTTGACACTTCGACTCACGCTTTTGCATGGCTGAATTCCTGCACCGATCCCGAGACCTGTTAGTTCATTTGTGGTTTTCTTAATTTATTTACATGTACACATTTCATAGCAAAGGTGCCAGCGGTGTTTCCTCTACCTCTTGTTGATGTATCCTGACAATGGCTTCAGGCTTCAGCGCCGCACACACACGCTCAATCACGCGTGCTCGCTTTCGTAACGGCTCCTGTGCAGCTTCTGCTTTGATAAAGCATGCCGCATCCCAGTCCAGACTCCACTAGAGGAATTAATCAGTTTGGACCATCATGTTCCCTTTCCAATCAGACAAATCCAGACGCTCCCGGATCAAAAGGAGCACGGGCCATGAGGAACAGCTGTCGGAGGCAAACTCATTTAAACACAACCCTAAAACAACAAACCTGCTCTCCAAAGACTGACCCTGCATTCCATTTCACAAATTGGTTTACCAAACAAATCATTCCAAACTGTTTGGAGCGATGTTGGACAGACGGATATCCAAACAGATCTCGAGTCAGAGAGTCAAAATGTTCTGATGCTGGAAACATTAATAGCTCAAATCTAAGACTCAACAATATTCTGTGTTTATAGGCCTATAATATGCAATCGTTAAATCAATTTGTATTCTCTTTCAACAAAGTGTCAGTGTTTAATGTCGTCTTCAGGAGGTCAAACTAAATATTACATGTTGTGTTATTTGACGTTTATTTTATAAACATTTGCAGTTCACCGAAACATGGTCTGAATACAATTTAAAACCTTAATTTGCCCACTTTTGTGATTTTCTACTAACAAAAAGAACTGATAAACATTAAATAAACATTATGGAATATTAGTCTAAAAGATTTAATGTTACAAAATTAAGGCTGAATGGGTAACAGTTAGAGATTTAGCCTAAATTAAGTTGTCAGTCAGCAGAGGCTAGCTAGATTAGAACAAAATATCAGTTTATACAAATTGATACATATAAATAAATACACACTACTAGTTCAGGGTCTGTAAGATTTTTTAAAAAAAATTCTCAGCGAATCTGCATTTATTTGATCAAAAATACAGCAAAAACTTTTAAAAACTATGAAATATTATTACAATTTTAAAAAAAAAACAGTTTTATATGGTAATATATTTTAAAATGTAATTTATTTCTGTGATCAAAGCTGAATTTTCAGCATCATTACTCCTGACTTCAGTGTCACATGATCCTTCAGAAATCATTCTTATGTGCTGATATGCTGGTCAAGAAACATTTCTTATTATTATCAGTGTTGAAAACAGTTGTGATGTGTGTGTTTCATATTTTTGTAAAAAAAAATTTGATTTTTCTCAGGATTTCTTGATGAATAGAAAGGTTTAAAGAACAGCTTCTATTTAAAATAAAATCTTGTAACAGTATTAATTCACTTAAATATGTCATTACTGAATAAAATATTAATGACCCCACCTTTTAAACACTATTTTATATTGATTTTGAATAGTTTCTTATAATAGGGTTAAATGACTTGACGTCAAGACTACAATTTGAGTAAAAACTGTGAAAATCAGCCACTTTTTTAATTAAAATTAAAATATTCTTCAATATTAATACCCTACAATAAACGGATGAACAATTTTATTTTTGCATAAACACCTTCTGTTCAGAAATACATCTATGATGCATGCAAAGTTGTGTTTTTTAGCCTTTGTGAGACTGAATGTTTCTTAAAAAATTCAAACTGAGATGCACAAATGCTTGCGAATATTTAAAATCAAATATCACAAATGTCGATATCAGTAGAAAAATATCAGCCTGAACCTCAGAGAAAGTCTTCTGATAAAGAATGAAATGAAGTAGGGATGAAATATATTACCAGCAGACAAGATTGAGAGGGAGAGATGGAGAGAGAAAGAGACGAGTCTTGATATTAAAAAAGACAAGAATGAAAGGTGACAGACAACTAAATCTCACCTATACACAATAATATCTTCTCATTTCACACACACAGACACACTCTCCTGCTAGCACACACCCAGAACGCCCTGACAATGTCGTTAATATGAAGTTTTAATTATTTAAATGGATAAAATGTCTCCTCTGGTTTCATGGCATCTCTGCTGAATCTCGGCGTGAGATTCAATTACATTAATAACCAGTGATTTGATTCTGAACCACATTATGAGTTCTGTTAAATTCACATTATTTGGGTTGAGGTGAGAGAGATCTTCAGAAGCAGAGGGGGATGAGTGTGTGAGTGAGTGTGTTTTGATGTGAAAATCAAGCCTGTATCTGTACTGCCAGTGGTGATGCAACAAAATTACATCCCTCCCATTATAATCAACAATGTGGCATGCATGCAGTGTAGACGGCTTCATTGATTATAATGAGAGTTGTCTAGTTTTGCCACTCATTGAAAGCCCATACAACAAAAAACATATATGCAACATAATATACACACCCATTATATATATATGTATATATGTATATCTTCAAATGCAACTGAATAAAACAATTAAAAAACATAAAAAAACAAAAACCTTGGAACTTATATTGGGGTTCTTCATTAGTTTGAAAATAGTCACAATTGTGAAAAGAATGATGCTACTCAACACAGCATCATAACACATCACCAGGTAAATGGCATGCTTCTTATTCAATTTCTTATTCAATTATTCAGTTAAGCACAAAGATATTCGTTGTGCTTAATCCCAAAGTCTGCTAAATATTTGCAGAAAAACTTCAATGTTTCACCAATCAATTCAATAAAGAAACCCGTATGTGCTTTCCTCTGTGTGGATATATATACAGTAGAAAATTATAAATATACATAAATGCATAAATATATAATGTATTTAAAATATTTAATGTGACATTTTTATTTTGTTATTTAAACACGTGTATTTATTTTATGTATTTATTTTGTATATTTCTCATATTTAATGTCACCGTCATGTCTGTCGTGTCTTGTGTGTTTCCCTCCATGCCCATATTTGGTCCTTCCTGTTCCTGTCCTCATCAAGTTTGATTGTTTATGATTTCTTTCAGGTGTGTATGTTTAATTATCGTGTGTATTTAGTTCCTGCCTGTTCTGTTCATTTTGGTCTGGTCTACTCGTTACTCCCCGGTTTTCCTGTGTGTCCCAGCCTTGTCTTGTCTTGCCCTGTCTGTTTTGGATTTATTAAAGACTGTATTTTGAGTTATTCCTCGTCTCCTTGTTTCCCTCGTGTATGCACCGTGACATTTAAACATATGTATTTATTAAAAAAATATATATATATATAAAAAAAAAAAACAATAATTGGCCAAATATATGAAAACCACATGTATTATTATTATTATTATTATTATTATTATTATTATTATGCATTTAATATAAAAAAAACATTATCCAGGACATTATCCATTAATTTCATGGAAATTTCCATTAACTCTAAAACACAATCCAATGCAAAATTAAAAATACAAGTAAAAACATCTGTGAAAAAATAAATATGCAAAATTCATTCATATTAATTAATACAGTGCATCATGCTGTATTTTTACAGATTTTTTTGAGTGTAAGGTGGATACAAAAATTATTATTGTAATAAAATTAGCTTGCAATGGAAACAATTCAGTCATCAGTGAAGCACATCTTTTAACCTGTACTAGTATTATGCGCATTGCGTTTCAGCACATTCTGTTGTGCTGTTTTCAGCATAGACACAGTGTCACGACGCTGACGTTTTATTCGTCCACCTGGAGGAGAAACGCATGTAAGCGCACTAACCACAGCTCTCTGTCTGTCAGTTGCACACATACATTAGAGTTGGGGGCAGTGTTCGGAGGGTGCTGTGTGTGATAACCGAAGGATTTAGGTTCATTCCCAGCATTCCTTTCACTCTCATTATGATCCCCGTGAGAATTCCTCTCACGCAGTGTGAAGCACAAGTGCGCAGGGAATATCAGTGCTGCCGTGTGTGTGTGTGCGTGAGTGTGTGTGGCAGTCCTATGACTTGTACCCTACTGTGGTTAAACATATAATCATCCATAACCTTCTAAAATGGCCTATATCTTCTTCTCTAGCACGCACACACAAAGGCTGTTTACTCACAGCGTGTGAATTATCAGACCCAGAATGTTCCCAGCATGGTATCGTGGGTAATGTGACTTTTCAGTATGGGTCCACTGCAATCATACACTTAGAGAAAGAAAGAACAGGAAAGAGAGAAGAAAGACACAAAGCAGAGAGATAGAATGTAAGGAGAAAGACTGATGATCGCCAGGGAGAAGAATGCAAGGGAAGAAAAGAGAGAATGTGAGATGTATTTTACTTTAAATGAGTTTAGGGTCTCTGCGGCGTCATTTGTGGAAGAATTTTTCTTTACTTCCAAGACTGTGAAGCTTTTTTTTGTGAATGCGTGAACAGTAATTATTTTAAATGTTGTCAGACTGGTACCGCTGTAAATTCAAATGCTTATTACATCAAAATGGGAGTTTTGTGTCTCGTAGTCTGTAGCTATTATCTGCTAGTGTATTGCAAGTCATCCAAATGAACTTGTACAAAAACACAAACTAAAAAAGGCTCATACTTCATTTCTTTACCCAAACATCAGTTATTATAAAGTAAGTGGCAAGAAATGTATTCAGATGTATTTGAATTTTCTTACCTGGTTTTCTTTTTTCTGAAAATGCTTGTACTTGTCATCGCACTGGACTAAATCCTACTGTCTTACCCCAAAAAATTATAATATTTTGTACTTTTCCAGGATTTTTTTCCCCCAACTTGTTACACATTTGGTGTTGCCAATCAAAAATGGCTGTCCTACAAAAATCGCTAATAAATTTTTCGTTATGCTATATTATTACCAAATATTGGAGCTTAAGCACCTCAGTTTTTGAGTGGAAAAAAAAAAAAAAACATTATTTGTGGATATTTTTGGCAATCATGTCAGTTCCAAAATGAAATACACAACCTGTCCTAACTAAAGGAAAACATGTTGATAAATATGTGATAATATAGCATAATGAGAAATTTACAAGCAATTTTAAAAAGGTTGGTAATTTTTTGACTGGGAATGACAAATTAGGTGCTTTCAGCCCAGTACAAGGGAATATTTTAGGTATATTTTATTAATCTTAATGTCTATTATGTCTACTAATTACCATTTTGGGTGTGATAAATAGATAAGAAAAGTATTTTCCAGGGTTTCTGCAGGTCTTAAAATGTTGTAATTTGCCTTTCCAAAATTTAAGGTATTTAAAGCATGCACTGCAAAAAACAAAAAGAAAAGAAAAAAGGAATATTTTTCTCAGTATTTTTGTTTTCCAGTACAAATATCTGCACATCCTTAAATCAAGATACATTTACTTCAGAAGCAAATTCAACATAAAAAATCTTGTTTTCTGAGAAATTGAACAAAATTAAGTGAGTTTACACTTAAAACAACACATAACTGTCGGTATGAAAACTTATTTTCCCTTTGAATTAAGTTTTTTTGAGCCCACTGGCAGATATTTGTTCTTAGTTTGATCATAAACTCACTTCATTTTGATTCATTTCTCATAAAACAAGACTTCTTATCTCATGTCATTTTGCTTCTTAAATAAATATATCTTGATTTAAGAATCTTTAAACAGTTGCACTGGAAAAGTACTGATGAAGAACATAATTTATTTTGCAGTGTGATCAAAAGATACATTAAAAGATATTTCTGTATTCTGGACCAGAGCTATTCAAGCCTTAAGCTATTTATTTATGTATTTATTTCCCAAATTAAATTAAAAACTAATGGAGATCTGTTGGAAGTTGTAATATTCAAACTTTGAAGCGTTGCTAAGACATTTATATTTATATAGACCATAATGACATACTCTGTTCAATTTTTTCCTTAAATTTTCTTTACTTGGTCTTATTAATATCCCTTTAAGTAAATTAGTCCTGTTCATTAGACCAAGAGTTTTACCAGTCAATATGATAGTGGATTTGGACTTCTTACTGACACTTAAGCAGCATCATGCAGAACTTAAAGTCTTCGTTTGCCAATATCACTGTAATAATGCACTACATACAAGCGTATTTGTCACCCCTGATTTATTTAGCCACTAAAAGTGTCAAGGCGTAGAATAAAACACATTTTCTAGGCCACTTACAGTATGTGCCTGAAGTTATGTACATAATATTTGCCATAAAATATTATCCATTTCTTTAGATGTAAAACTTCTTGAAATACACAACGTGCAGCTGTAAATAACAATAAATCTGCATCAAAGGTCAGTAAATTCACAGAAAAACCACTGTGAAACAATACAGTATATTAAAGTATATTTCCACTCTGAGCTGGTTGTGTTTTGGTGATGGGAGACGCAGAGATTTTTGGCTTGTGGAGAGTTATCGAACACTTCTGCCACCAGAAAAGCCATTCACTTAAGAGCCTACTATCATCTTCCCTGGGGACCTCTCAACACACACACACACACACACACACACACACACACACACACATACACACTCACACCCATCTCCTGAAAAGCCCCGTCTGATAGTGTCACCTTGAGCTTGTGTGAGGAGTGTTTGACTGCCCATTAGAACAGGAAAGTGCAGGAGAGAAAAGCGAGGCTTCAAACTTTAGAATCACGAATCACATACTGCTGCTCCACACTAAAAGTACTTCACTGGGGATGCAAAATTGAATCCTCTTGAGTATGGCAATGTGTGAGCATTGGAACTGCCTAAGTGAAAAAAGAAATATCTTTTATTTTGCGCAAGGAGTTATGGGTAACGTTAGATTATAGTGCATTGCAATTTTGGCATGTTTGTCATTAGACATGCACCTTATTCTAATGCACACTTTTTAAGATGAATATGTGCAAATTTCAAATCCATTTTACAAGTTTATTTGTCTTTTCTCCTTGTTTCATTGCATAACTGTGACTTTATGCTATGTTGACTATTAAAGAGTGTGCAATTGATAATTTGTACAAATTTGATTGTTTGAAATCTCATACATAAAATGATGGATTAAATTTATGAATGCTAAATCATCCGAAAGCTACACATCTGCTAAGTCATATGTAAGTGTGAATGCTGCAAATCTAAGGTTTTCTACCTATATATATATATATATATATATATATATATATATATATATATATATTAGGGGTGTAACAGTACACAAATGTGATGATTGGGTACGTACCTCGGTTTTAACGTCACGGTTCGGTACTATTTCGCTACAGCAGGGGGTAAAACTATTTTTTTTTTTTTTTTTAATTTTTTAAATAGTGGTTTACTGAACAAGTTGCTCCTTCTTTAAATACATTCAGTTATAGTTTAAATTTTCTTAGTGATAAAAATCTACCTCAAAACTATTGGGAGCCCTTTTACATTAGAAGGTTACAACTAGGCCTAACAACTTAACCCAAACTTAAATTTAATTGCTATTTATTTTTAAATGGATGATCAACACTCAACTTAAAATAATTGTATGCAAACATGTAAATTGCACATAATGCCGTTTTTAAATTAACTTATAAATAATAAAATTTCTAGGTTATTTGTTCAATTACACACTGGCTGTCATAGCATGTTTCATAACAGATTAATTTAAACATACATTAAATAATTAAGACTAACAGGTTTAGTAAAATATAATGAGTATATGCTGTAATATTTCGCGAAATGCTCCTCTCTAGACTTCATTTCTCTAGTGAACTAAGGTATATGAATTGCTACGTGACATTTTATCGCTGTTTTGTTGATGTCTTTCCGCGGTTGAAACACTGATTGAGCAATTACATGAGGCATGAGATGTTAAGTCATGTTCATTCGCGTTAAAACGAGTAGTACAGAGGAAGGAATGATGGTGTTCACTAGCGCTCTGCTCTGCACAAGTCTGCGGCGCGCCACGGCTCAGACACGGGAACCGGAGCTGATCGCGGCCGCTCGAGTCAATGCTTGTGTCGAGCTTATACCAGCACGTTTCTTAACCGTCCCAGAAGCAGCTCTCCAAGGCGTTTATACAGCGATCTGTCATGCCACATCAAAGACTGTCAAAACGCCATTTATTATTTGAATTTCCTGAAAAAAAAAAAAAAAAATACTGTATTTGTTCAGTACACATGCATACCAAACCGAAAGACCCGTACCAAAACGGTTCGATACGAATACGTGCACCGTTATACCCCTAATATACAGTATATATATATATATATATATATATATATAATTTTCATGACATTTCTATATGATGATTTGTTAACAATTATAATACACTAACATTCAAAATTTAGAGTCCATACAATTTTTTTTTTTTATGTTTGTAAGTGTCTCTAATGCTTACCAAGGCTGGAATTATTTGATCAAAAATACAGTAAAAATAGTAATATTACGAAATATTATTACAATTTAAAATAACTGTTTTCTATTTGAATATATTTTAAAATGTAATTTATTCATGTGATCAAAGCTGAATTTTCAGCATCATTACTCCAGTCTTCAGTGTCATATGATCCTTCAGAAATCACTATAATATGCTGATTTGCTGCTTATGAAACATTTCTGATCATTATCAATGTTGAAAACCAGTTGTGCTGCTTCATATCTTTGTGAATATTTTTTTTTTTTTTGGCATTTTTTTCAGGATTTTTTGATGAATAGAAAGTTTAAAAGAACAACATTTATTTGAAATAGAAATCTTTGGTAACATTATAAATGTCTTTACTACCACTTTGAATCAATTTAATGCAACCTTGCTGAATAGAAATTCTTAAAAAAAAAAAATAAGCAATGTAGACACCAAATAAATACATGCATAGTCTGAAACAGGACTTCACACAGAAATGCTTATATAGACACGCTGAATGCACGGCCACACTCTGAGAGAGAATTGGGGGATAAAATATGAAATGAAATATGGTATGGAAAACGAGAGTACAGATTCCATTACCCATAATGCTGACAATGAATGTGAGGAAGACATTTTGCTTCCAGAAAGCTTGATGGGCGAGAATTTCAGATCTCAGGGGATGAAAGAGAGAGAGAAAGAACAAGATGGAGAGAGAAAGAGGGTGTTGAGGTTAAGAAGGGTCAGACTGATATTGAAATGGATAGAGGAAGATATGGGGGGGATGGGAGATGCATGGAGAATTGTGAAGGAGAAAGAGCGAGAGGAAGGAGACTTCTGATTGTGGCACATTGGGTACAGCTGAAAATTACAGTGTATACCGTGGAAGAAAAACAAAAAGTTGAGTAATTTTGCCTCTAGTGAGGAGCGGGTTTTTAAAAGTGTGAGCATCTGTCTTTTACTTTCACTCTTAGATCATTCACTTAGCACTTTAACATATGAATTATGCAGCTTTTTTTCACTTAAAACATTATGTGAAATGTTGTGAAACGATGTGACCCAGACAGAAAGTTAAACTGAAAGCATTCAATTCTATTTGCTTTTGATTTGATGCAAAACAGCTAGGCAGACCTCATGTTTGCATTAAAGGAATAGTTCACCCAAAAATGAAAAGTGTTTTAACTTTAAACCATTGGACAAAATTCCAGTCCATAATAACACTTCTAAGTGGGATATAACAAAAAACAGCTGTGTGCTTATAAATATACTGTATAATGACATAATATGACAAGTTGCAGCTCGACACACAAAACCCACAGAATGAGCACCTAATGATTTATTATAGTTACAAAAGAGTCGAGAACAATAAAACTAACTCATTAACAAAACAAAACAAAAAAAAAATAAGTATAGATTCAATAACAATAAAACCAACTAAATAGTAAGGAACCAGAGCTGTTATTCTTAAGATTATACTGTAATTTGCCAGGAGCCGACTGCATAGGACCAATGGAAGCATCATCAAATTAGTTAAACTATTTAATAAACAAACATGCTAGTGAGGGTAGCATGTGTAGAACAACAGCCGTTCAAATTCTCTGGAAAATTCTACTAAGAATGCTGCAGATTCCGTGGGGGGTTGTGAGTGAGCCATAAGTGGAGTGGAAAACCCCGAGTGGAGCTGAAGCAGAGTAATTACAGAATGCTTTATAGGGAGAGCTGATGCTGATGCTGATGTTGATACTTTTCACTCATTTTGAGGGAAAAGGAGGGAACATCGAGACAGAGAGAGAGAGAGAACAGGAGATAAGGCAGACTCAGAGGGAGTCCTGGAGAAATCCCCTGCAGGTGCCTCATGTACAGTGCAGTGTGAAACAGCAGCGAGCCTGAAGTGAGGTGTGTGTTTGTGTGTGTCTGTGTAGGTTTACTTAACTATACTTTAGGGACAAATTTGTTACCAGAAATGAGCAGAATCTGCAAAAACCTCCCCTTGGGAACTCCCTCTATAGGAAAATTAAATATTTTATTTGAAGTCTATTTTATATTTATATATGTTTACTTACTATTTATACTTTAGAGAGAGAGAGAGAGAGAGAGAGAGAGAGAGAGAGAGAGAGAGAGAGAGGATATTTATGTAAATCAATAAACATATACACCACCGTAGTCTCTTCTGCTCACCAGGGCTTCATTTATTTGATCAAAAATACAATAAAAACAGTAATATTCTAAAAATATGAATACAATTTACAATAACCATTTTCTATTTGAATATATTGAATGTAATTTATTTCTGTGATGCAGAGCTGAATTTTCAGCATCATTACTCCAGATTTCAGTGTCATTCTAATATGCTGATTTGCTGCTCAAGAAACATTTCTATTTATTATCAATGTTGAAAACTGTTGTGTGGCTAAATATTTCTGTGGAAACTGTGATACTGTATTTTTTTTTTATTTTTTTTTTTAGGATTCTTCAATGAAGAGAAAATTCAAAAGAACAGCATTTATTTGAAATAGGATTTTTTTTTAATAACATTATAAATGTCTTTACTGTCACTTTTGATCTATTTAATACGTCATTTCTGAATAAAAGTATTAATTTCTTTAAAAAAGTATTTACTGACCTCAATCTTTTAAACTATAATATACAGTAAACCTTTAATATAAAACTAATTCTAAGCATTTTAGACTAAAAAAATGCACTATAATTATCACTAATGATGATATGATAATGAGTTTACTTATTATTTATGAACTGACATAAATAATACATTGTGGGGTCAGTCAATAGTCGCCACTTAGAGAAGAGTTTAATAAACCTACTAAATAATGTTTTAATCAAAATTTGAAAAAAACATATTTTTAGCCCAACACATAATCAATGGAAAGTTCCACTATGATAGAAAAGCAAACGTCTGTGTGTGTTCCAGCTGCCTGCTGAAAGTGTTGGTGTTTGAGCACCTTGTGTCTGTGAGCGCAAAGCTCTGACCTCATTAGTTAGCGCGTCGCTCCCGTGCCGCTGTGTGTGAGTGAGGTGGCATGTCTGATCTTGGCATAGTAAACGGACAGCAGAAGGGCAGACTGCTACTCTTTCACCCCTCCAGACTGGACCACACACACACGTGCTGTCTGGACAAAGAGACTTTTCCCTGGGACCTGTAGAGAAATTAGACAGCTATTTAAGACACATTTGCACATTTGGCAGACGTTTTCATCCAAAACAACTTGCATTCAAGAAGTATTTTATTAGTTTATGCATTCCCTGTGAATCAAACCTGTGATCTTGGTGTTGCTGGCACCACCATAAGAAAAACTTTCACTTAATTCAAGGAATAGTTCATCCAAAAATTAAAATTTGTTAAAAATGTACTTACCATCAGGCTATCCAAGATGTAGATGAGTTTGTTTGTTCATCAGAACAGATGAGCATTACATCACTTGCTCACCAATGGATATTCTGCGATGAATGGGTGCCATCAGAATGAAAGTCCAAACAGCTGATAAAAACATCACAATAATCCACACCACTCATTCCATCAATTAATTTTTGTGAAGTGAAAAATGTGTTTGTAAGAAATAAAGCCATCATTAAGATGTTTTTATCTTAATACCAGTCCATAATCTATAATATTGCTTTGTTCAGTCAAAAAAATTGTCTCTTCTGAATCAGGAGAGAAATTTGCACAGATCAAGCACCGTTTATAAGTGAAAACAGTTTTAAACAAATATATTGGATTTTGATGTGAGTGGATGGTGTAGTCATGTGGATTATTGTGATGTTTTTATCAGCTGTTTGGACTCTCTTTCTGACGGCACCCATTCACTGCAGATGATCCACTGGTGAGCAAGTGATGTAATACTAAATTTCTCCAAATCTATTCAGATGAAGAAACAAACTCATCCTATATCTTGGATGGCCTGGGGGTGACTGATTTTTCATTTTTGGGTGAACTATTCCTTTAAAAAAAATGAACTTCAAATTGGTTAAATTCATTTAATCAGTCAAAGTAACAGAAAAAAAGAAAAAAAAAACCATGTTGCCATGTCTTACTGATCATCTTTTTTTATAGTTCAGCATGCATATGTATCTAACCATAACTTTAAAGTATATTACAGCGAAAAATGAAAACTGTCAACGTACTCATGTAATTTCAAACCTGTTTGTGAACAACAGCCAATACAATGAAAATCAATGGGGTCCAAAACAACATTAGACCCTTCTGACTTTTAAAATGTCACTGCTAGTGTAACTTTTCAAGTTCACGGAGAAATGGCCAAACAAAAATGCGTTCTCAACTTTGAAGTGAGTTGTTTATTTTGTTATATATCATTTTTCATTTCTGTTACCCTTGTATGTATGTATGTAATACGCTTTCAACGTGTCCCAAGATTTCGCATCTGTGTTTGCGTACTTGCATAGAGTACGTTTCTGGCCTCCGAACAAACGAAACTCTGAGCTGCAAGTGTTTGAGAGAGTGCATATGGTCATATTTTTAGATACACTTTGCATCGATGAGGCGACATTAGTCTGTGTGCTGAGGCAGGTGTTGGTGATCATTGAAGGAGAAGAAAGGGAAACTCAAAGCTAAAGAAAGTAAATAAAATCTAATTAGTGGCAAAAACTCCAGCAGCGGAATGAGCTGAGGGATCATGGGAAAAGCAGAGAGAGAGAACGGGAAAAGCAGCACAAATGATCAAAAGAGAGAAAGAGCGGAGTACATTCCTGTAATAAAGCAAGCCCACGCAGCGCCATGTCTAAATATTAAAGGAAAACGTAACCCCCTTTTCCCAAACCTACCGTCACCTTCCTTGTCTCCGCTCCCCAAGAGCATTTCTGACTTCGAACCGATAATCATAATGACGGAAGGGTCACCGTCTGTGTCACCGTGAGGAGGTGGAGGAATCTCTCATTAGACCGTTCTGCAAAACGGCCACTTCACAAGATCCTCTCCTGAGAATCTCGCCGTTTAGACACTGAATAAAATCTGTGGAATTAAATCAGATATTGGCGGGAGAGAATGGCGCCTTTCTAAAAGCACCTTAAACTGGCAGGAGGTGCACGGTTTTGATAGATTGTGTGCGGGGGTGCGAGCGTCATCGGTTTGGCCGGGATTTCAAAGAGGTGCTTTCAGCGAAAACGTCTGCTTGTTTTTGTTCATCAGATTTCTTGGATTGCACAGATTTTCAAAGTCTTAGAAGTTATGGAGCTGAGTACTGTAAATGTCTGAGGACTTTGGTGCGTTGACAGATAAATGCTGCAGGGAGGCTTGACATCAAGGTATTACGAACGACTGAACGGAATGGCAGCCAATGAAAACGCAGCCTGTCAGATTCAATAGGCAGAAAAGTATCTGACGGCTGGTCTGGTTGGCTGAGAATTTGACTAAATGGAGTCTGTTCGAGCTTGTCGCTAATGCAATACAGCTCTGGACCAAGGGTTGCACTGAGTAGTGAACTAGTTCTGCTACTAGTTCATGCTTTGAGTCTATAACTGTGTGACAGCCATATACAGCACAACAAAATAAATAAATAAAGATATAAAAAGTTTATGTCATAAAGAAATACAGTAAAAACTGTAGTACAATCCGAAATACAGTAAAAACTGTAATATTGTGAAATATTATTCAAATTTAAAATAACTGTTTACTATTTCACTATATTTTTAAATGTAATTTATTCCTGTGATGCAAAGCTGAATTTTCAGCATCATTATTCCAGTCTCCAGTGTCACATGATCCTTCAGAAATCATTCTGATATGCTGCTCAAGAAACATTTCTTGTTATGATCAATATTGAAAATAGTTGTGTTACTTCGTAGTTTTGTGAAAAATTTGATCCTTTTTTTCAGGATTCTTTGACAAAAAACAAAAACAAAAAACAAACAAAAAAAAACATATTTGAAATATAAATTTTGTAACAAATGTCTTTAATGTCAAAATTGTTATAAAATGTATATACAATATTGTTCAAGTTTGGGGTATGATATATATATATATATATATATATATATATATATATATATATATATATTTATTACAGAAAATGTTTACATTTAAATACATACAGTTGTGCTCAAAATTATTCATACCCTTGGTAAATATGATAAAAGAAGGCTGTGAAAATAAGTCTGCATTGTTTATCCATTTGATCTTTCATTCAAAAATTTCAAAAAAGTCTAACCTTTAATTGAAGTAAAAAAAAAAAAAAAAGTGAAAGTGGGGGAAAATCACATTAGGAAATAAATATTTTTCTCTAGTACACAATGGCCACAATTATTGGTACCCCTAGAAATTCTAAAATATCTCTGAAGTATATTCCCATTCACATTTGCATTTTTTTTTTTTCATACCAGGGAGACTAGGAACATGAAATTGTCCACCCTTGGCTTACTGTTTCACTGGAATATAAATATGAGGAACACAAAGGCCAAATTCCTTTAATCATTGATCACAAGGAGTAAAACCAAAGAATATATTTCTGATGTGCAGCAAAAGATTGTTGAACTTCACAAATTTAGAAAGTGGCTGTAAGAAAAGAGCTAAAGCATTAAAAATCCCCATTTCCACCATCAGGGCTATAATTAAGAGGTTCCAATCAACTAAAGATATTACAAATCTGCCTGCAAGAGGACATGTGTCTATATCATCCTAATGCACGGTGAGAAGGAGAGTTTGAGTGGCCAAAGATTCTCCAAGGACCACAGCTGGAGAACTGCAGAGATCAGTTGAGTCTTGGGGTCAGAAAGCCTCTAAAAAAATATCAAACAGCACCTACATCACCACATGTTGTTCGGGAGGGTTTTAAGAAAAATTCTCCTAGCTCATCCAAAAACAAACTCCAGCATATTCAGTTATCAGACACGACTGGAACTTCAAATGGCACTGGCTTCTATGGTCAGATGAAACTAAAAAAAAGGGATTTTTAGCAGCAAACACTCAAGATGGGTTTGGTGCACACAAGGATAAAAAAGTACCCCATGTGTACAAAGGATTCAAGGATTCAAAGGATTCAAAGCGTTTATTGTCATGTGCACAGTGAGGAAAAGGAAGTTTCCCTGTACAATGAAATTCTTTCTTTGCTGTCGACACTGAATGCCAAGACAAGTGCAAATTATGTAAAAAATAAAAACAGACATACACATAAATAAAAATAAGAATAATAAAGTACAGCTGTGTTGCAGGAGTAGAAATAGACTATGGATATAGAATACAGACTATGTACATCTGTATGTGCGAGTGGCAATACTGACTTGTGCAAAACAACAGTATAGTGACGTGCAATATTAACATTAACATGTCCACATGTAGCAGTAATATGTAGTATATCTCTGTGTGCGAGTGTGCAATATTGACTTATGTACAAAACAGTAGTACAGTGGCCTGTAACAAATTGAGTGCAACTACATAATAATAATAGCAGCTTTAACAAAAATAATGTGCAAATCAAGATGAAGATACTTGATATGAAATAGCAGCAGTAACATTAACAAATGTGCAAAATTGAGCTGTAGCAGTTCAGTCCACATATTCTATGAGATATGTGAGACTAGTCTGTGTCCACTGGCTACCCGTTTAACAGTCTAATGGCTGAGGGGAAGAAGGAGTTCCTTAATCTGAAAGTCCTGCATTTCACACTCCTGTACCTCCGTCCTGAGGGTAGGAGTGTGAACAGTCCATGTTGTGGATGGGTGGGGTCCTTAAGGATGGAGGCAGCTCTCCTGTGAACTCTGCGATGGTAAATGGCCTGCAGAGAGGGCAGTGGAGTCCTGATGATCTTCTCAGCAGTCTTCACCACTCTCTGCAGACGTTTGCGGTCCCTCGCTGTAGTGCTGCCATACCACACAGTGATGCAGCTGGTCAAAACGCTCTCAACAACACAGCTGTAGAAGTTGCTGAGGATCCTAGGTGATGTGCCAAATTTCCTCAGCCTCCTTAGGAAGTACAGCCTCTGTTGTGCTTTCTTAACCAGCTGGGTGGTGTTGAGCATCCAGGTGAGGTCCTCGCTGATGTGGACCCCCAAGTATTTAAAGCTGCTCACCCTCTCCACTTCAAGATCTCCGATAAACAGTGGCTGGTGAGTTCTCCTCTCCTTCCTCATGTCCACTATCATCTCCTTTGTCTTGTCCGTGTTGAGGGTGAGGTTGTTGTCCTCAATGAAATATACTGCTGTATCTTTAATGTTGTGGGTCTATTTTTCTGTCGGAGGTCCTGGACATCTTGTTTAGATACATGGCATCATGGATTCAATTAAATACCAACATATAAAAAATTTAAAACTTACTGTCCATGCTAGAAATCTTATAATGGTACGTGGTTGGATCTTCCAACAGAACAATGATCCAAAAACAAACATCAAAACCACAACAAAAATGGGTCACTGAGAACAAAACCAAGCTTCTGCCATGACCAACCCAGTCCTCTGACCTGAACCCTGTAGAAAATGAGTGGGGTGAACTGAAGAGAAGAAGCACCAACATGGAGCTGGGAATCTGAAGGATCTGAAGTGATTCTGGATGAAGAAATGGTCTTTGATCTCTTGTCAGATGTTCTCCAAACTTATCAGGTATTATAGGTGAAGATTTAGAGCTTTTATCTTGGCAAAAGGAGGTTGCAAAAAGTATTGAATAAAAGGGTATGATTAATTGTGGCCAATGTGTATTAGAGAAAAACATTTATTTCATTATGAGATTTCTCTCCCATTTTAAATTCTTATTCTCTAATGAAAGATTAGGTTTTTGTAAATTTTTAAAATAAAAGATCAAAAGGATTAATGATACAGATTTATTTTCACAGCCGCCTTAGATCATATATACCAAGGGTATGAATAATTTTGAGCACAACTGTATATTAAAAAAATTAAACATATAAAATAAAATACTGAAATTTCAGTTAATTCAGTGCTCACATAAGCTACATTTCTTGCCAAAACCACACTGCGACAACTCATGTCACCCATAGGCTGACAGAAACTATAAGTGGATGCGACATGAC
Source organism: Spinibarbus caldwelli (assembly GCA_039654775.1). Lineage (NCBI taxonomy): Eukaryota > Metazoa > Chordata > Actinopteri > Cypriniformes > Cyprinidae > Spinibarbus > Spinibarbus caldwelli. Next base: position 4,560,441 of record CM077253.1, on the reverse strand, counting down.
ATTTTTGCACAGTAATTGACAATGTAGGCCGCATGAATCTGGCGAGTGAGATATGCATGCTTTCCTTCTCACCAACATCATCATTCTCTCCTCTCACACACTCTCCGTCAAAGCAGCTTTGGATTTGCCAGAAACAGTGAAGAAGGCTGATGCTGTGTTTTGTGAGTCATTTTCTTAATGTAAACACTGACCCACTGATTGTCAAGTGCTTTACTAGTATAAATGAGCAGCAAGCAAGCCCAACTCTTGACGTATTTGTATAGATACAGGCTTAAACGCACAACAGATTGTAGCAATAAAAGATTAAATGCCGATTAAATGATCTAATGCACAGATTCACATGGTCTGTGAATTGTGATTACGTTATTCTGCTAATTTACAGCACCTGCATAAGCGGTTGGCTTGGCGTCTGGGGGAATCGCTCAAAGTCATCTGCATAATTCGTTTGTGAGGCAGCTTAAAGCAGCAAGCCATTTGATAATGAGTTGACAAGCTAGTTTTAAACTTGTCAACAAAATTTAGAGTGATTATAATTTTTTTTGGAAAGTTGTTTACCCAGCTGGATGAAGGCCATGTTTAGCTGGCTGACATAGCTGGAATTGAAGATCTTCGTGATGCTGCAAATTAGAGAAATCTGCTCTCTGCTGTACTCCTTAGGCATATGCTATAACCTGCTGCTGTGAGAGGTGCCATATGTAATAAATACTGTTTTAATGCAATTAAGAATGAAACTTTTAAAGGAAACATGCCAAAGAAAACTGGACTGGACTTGCTCTTTTGAAATAAAAGACTTTGGTAAAGTGTAGACTCTGAGTTTCATACTAGAGCTTTTGAGTCTATCTGACATGAGAATCCACTTTGGTTGGTTGGTGCGATTGTGGTTTCAATTCCATTCTTGAACAAATATATCAAATATATTTAATATATTATAAATATATAATAAACTTGGAAGAAACAGATGTCAAATTACTACTCAGACAAAATTTTGAGTCCATTTTTGAGGTTTTGACTCCATTTGACATTAGAATTCACTTTGGTTGGTTAGTGTGAAAACAATTCCATTCTTGAACAAATATATTTAATATATTATAAATATGTATTAAACTTTGAAGAAAAATCTGTCAATTTACTACTCTGACATAATTTTATGACTGTGAGTTGCACTCAAGCTTCTGAGTCCAATTGACATCAGAATTCATTTGGGTTGGTTGGTGTGAAAGCAGTTTCAATTCCATTCCTAAACAAATATATTACATATATATGAAATATGTTTAATATATTATAAATATTTATTAAACTTGGAAGAAAAAAATCTGTCAGTTTACTATGACAGTTTTGTGACTCTGAGGTTCAAGATTTCAAGTCCATTTGACATCAGAATTCGCTTCAGTTGGTTGGTGTGGAAGTGATTTCAGTTCCATTCTTGAACAAGATATTAAATGTATATTAAATATATTTACTATTTTATAAATATATATTAAACTTGGGGGGAAAAAATCAGTCAATTCACTACATAGACATAATTTTGTGACCGAATTTCAGGCTTTTGAGTTCATTCGAACATCAGAATTCACTTCCATTGGTTGGTGTGAAAGTGGTTTCAATTTCATTCTTGAGCAAATATATTAAATTATAACTATTTATTAAACTTGGAAGTAAAAATCTGTCAATTTACTACTCTGAAATAATTTTGTGACTGAGTTTCACACTTTTGAGTTCATTTGACATCAGAATTCACTTTCGTTGGTTGGTGTGAAAGCAGTTTCAATGCCATTCTTGAAAAAATATATTAAATATATATTAAATATATTAAAAATACTTTTAAACTTGATAGAAACATCTGTCAGTTTACTACTCAGACATAATTTTGTGAGTTTGAGTTTCACTCAAGCTTTTGAGCCCATTTGACATCAGAATTCACTTCGGTTGGTATCAAAGTGGTTTCAATTCAATTCTTGAGCAAACATATTAAATATATTATAAATATTTCTTAAACTTTGGAAGAAAAATCTGTCAATTTACTAAGACATAATTTTGTGAGTCTAAATTTCACTCAAGGTTTTGATTCCATTTGACATCAGAATTCAGTTGGTTGGCGTGAAACTATATTCTTAAATTCAAGAACCTAAGAAAGAAATCTGTCAAATTACTACTTTAACATTATGTCGTGACTCTTCATTAGAGATTTAAAACTGATTGTCTGCCACAATTGCGCCACATATGAGGTGTTTAAAGAATGACACTAACACAGGATATCCTCATCTTCACATTACTTCATCAATATATCTTTGTTAAATTACTATAATTATCCCTGCATTTACCTTTTGTGTAGTCACATTTATATCGTACTAGCAGACATTTTTAGGTCATGTTAACAGTAGTATTTAGTGCATGATTAACTTTGAGTGAACCTGCCACAGAGTTCATTGCTGCTTTGAAATCAAATTAATCAGTGAATAAGTCAGCGAAATTACTAAAATGAGGCTTTTAAAAAGGAACATCTGTGTTTCTTTAACAAGGTGGTTTGGAGAATGGTTCGTGGTTCACAATTGGAGTGACAGCAATCCATCTTTCTGGCTACCTGTCACACTTACTCCAGTATAATGCATTTCTCAGGACTGCTTGTCTCTGAATAAATTGCCTTCGGTGAACTTCTTCGGTGCTGAGGTTAACCAGTCTTTACAGAGGTCATTTACATATCGCCTTTAAGGTGCAGCAGAAAAAAAAAACCAAAAAAAAAAACCAGTCGGTTTAATTCTAAAATCAGAGAGAAGTTGAAAAATTACCATGTAAAACTACATTCTGTGCAAGAAACCTTGAATAGCATTACAAATGGACTTTTAAGAGGACAAAACGCTACACAAGTTTAATATAAGTCCCCCTTTCCATCACTCCCAGACGTAACTCTTGTAATATTTAACACTAAAGTGCTTCAACATTTAATTTGGTGGTTTCATGCATAACAAGGCTTCTGTGCCGCCTGACGGCTCATTCTGTCTGGTTGTATCTCACATGTGGTCTGTGTCAGTCTATTTTTGACTCTCATCTTCCTTCTATAAGCTGTGATTGAAGATTTGACGCATTCTCCTTTCAGCGAGATATGCATTTCTGCTCATTTATCTCCCGAAATGCGGTTATTTGCATTAATATATTTCAGTGATAAAACGATCACTTGAATCAGTACTACATTTCTCACTCTCGCTCTGCTTCTAATGTCGTCTGTGTCTATTTATCTCACAGTCTCATCTTCTAACCAAAGGCTCTACTTAGTGGCTTTATTACAAGAGGCACACATTATTTCTGTCTCTTTGAACCACACATACACGTATTTACCTTTTGCATGGGTATATACCGAAATACACTTACGCACACTGGTATATAAATAGCTATGCAAAAAAAAATCTAAGCTGGAATTCCCATTAATGCCGCGTTTTATTCGACAAAATCTATTCATGTCTCCCCTGAGCTCAGAGATGAGTTTATTTGTGTGTTTTAATCAGAAAAATTCCCTCTTAATCGGCTATTCAAAATTAGGCTCTTAAAAAATGTTAGAAGAATGATTTAATTAACAGAAAACGTCAGCCAGTCCCTGCCAGAAACGCTGCCAATGTCTCGCCCATCTTGATTGTATTAGTCTGTGTATGTTGGTGTGTGTGTGGTCCAGTCATGCAAACACACATGTATGTTTTCCAAACATCTGAGTAGAAATGTTTCTCTTTTGCATTCATTTAAAATTAAATACAAATCTCAAAATGTCACAAATCTGCTTATTTGATCTCAAAATTGTGGAAAATCTCCTATTTCTCCTTTTTACATCATTACATTCTTATTTATTTACAGGTTTAAGTGAAAATCCCAGATTTTTAAATGTTTTTGATGTTTTTATGTGCATCTAGTCTCTCTGAAAGATTGTGTACGTTTGATTTATTGATAACAATGACTCAAGCTGCATGTAAAGAGAGTTTTTGTAAAATATGCATGCATTTTGACTGCATATATGTATGAGCATGTGCACATACCTGCACTATGCGTGTGAACGCGTATGTTGTGTTTTCCTTTTGGAAGCTAAACACTCTTGCCACATTTACCTCATTTATCTCACTTGTGTCAAACTGTGTTTGTGGTCTTTGGACGTGTTTTAAAGAAATGAACCGAACAAAGCTAAAAACAAAACATGTGCATATGTGTGAGTTTGTGTAGATGTGTTTATTTTAAAGCACCATGGAACAGTTTGATGAATGATTTTAGTTTTCTAACAGACTGTAACAAATTAACAATCTTTAAAGGAATAGTTAACCCAAAAAATTAAATTTGCTAAAATTTATTCACCCTCAGGCCATCCAAGATGTAGATGAGTTTGTTTCTTCATCGAAAAAGATTTGGAGAAACATGCCATTTCGTCACTTGCTCGCCAATGGATCCTCTGCAGTGCATGAGTGCCGTCAGAATTCAAGTCAAGACTTGACTATTTTGGTATATTGGTATTTTAGAGTTAAGACTTGTTTGCATTTCCCTTACAAGTCATTAACTGATGGACTGGAGTGGTGTGGATTACTTGTGGATTATTGTGATGTTTTTATCAGCTGTTTGGACTCTCATTCTGACGGCACCCATTCACTGCAGAGGATCCACTGGTGAACAAGTGATGTAATGCTAAATTTCTGCAAATTTGTTTAATTGAAGAACAAACTCTACAGTTTGGATGGCCTGAGGGTGAGTACATTTCCAGCAAACTTTCATTTTTGGGTGAACTGTTCCTTTAAAGTGTGTTATTTATACATCTCTTACATAAGACATAGATCGTCCGGCCATTAAAATATAATACAGTAATTGAGACCAAGTCGGAAACTATCTTTATCCATGTGCGTGTGTGTGTCTCACCCTCAAAACTTGATTTAGTATCAGAAGCCGGAAAGAGGGAAGAGACAGGAATAATGGCCTGATATCCGACTTCACCAATCGGATAAGAAACACCAATACAGCTCAGTCCAATAGACTCCACTTCCTGAGATATAATCCAATCTCAAAGATCAAATGTCATCTTCAAAACAGTACGATCCACACCACTAGACCAACTAAAGGAGTAAAGGATTATCTGTGGTTATTAAGTCCAGAAATCTACTGGAGTCTCTGCCTAGAAAGTTAAGCTTACAAAAAAAAAAAACAAACAAAAAAAAACATTAGTTTGAACATCATAGACCGTGCCTTGGAGTTTTTATTCTAAAAACAGACTATCTGCCTGAAATAAATATAAATATTTTAACTGAATATAGTTAGCAGAGAAGTCAATTTTTGATATGAGATAGGATGCCAGTTTATTGAAGATTGCCCTCTCTAACTGAGCTCTCTTTCAGTAAGTGAGGAGAGAACATCACAAATATACAAAGAAAGCTGTGAGGAAGTCAGCTTCTAAGAATAGTTTCCCAAAATGAAAATTGTCATTATTTACTTACCCTCATCTTGTTCAAAACCCCGTATGTTGTTGTTTATTCAGTTAAACTCAAAGTTTTCATACAGCTTTTTTTTTCCATACAACCCTGGATCTGTCAAACTCCCAGAAAACACCAGAAAATTAGTCCATACCAGGGGTTTGTAACTTTGGGTGAAAATAAGTGGGTCACGAAAAGCGCAAGAAAGCTGTGTGTGAAAAATATGAAAATATAAATACAGTTAAGTTCGTGAGTGAGCATAATTTGTATTTCTGACATGACGTACAACTGCGTTGCGCGCTTTTCACGGTAAAGGTTGGAGCTTCGAGCCTGAAACCGTTATGAATCATTTGTTTTGAATCAGTGCTTCAGACCGCGTATCAAACTGACCGAGTCACATGATTTCAGCAGTCGAGATTTCTGTCATACTGTTTGAAATGTTTCGAAATTGTTTGATACTGTGAGGTTTATCTCAAGTCAACCATGATTTCTTATTGTCGTTCATGAAGTAATTAAGAAAATTAAGAAAAAAAATAGAGTAAATAGAGAATGTTTTTATACAATTCTTCCTGATGCATTAATAAGTGCTGTTAATAAATAAAATATTACATGTTATTTGTCCTTGATGTTTACTGATAGATTTGTAGATTGCGTTTTAATAAAAGCACTTTTCAGTACATAATTTTGCCGTGTTGTTATTTACACAGCTTTAACCAGTAGATGTCCTCTGCTTGTGAAGTTTCGAGCGCTTCAAAACTATTGAATCATTTTATGAAGTAACTGCTTCAAATGATTATCAAAAGTATCACCGCCTCAGACAGTAGCGTGACTCACGAAATAACTTATGAATTGTTCAAAAGGCTTACGAGCTCAAACATTTAATTCAGTGTGATTAATCCTTCTCTAAATGAACTCACCAAATCTGTCAGGCCAGCTACAGAATCAACACATGACTCATGCATTAAAATGACTCATTCATCATTAGCTCAATATAGTCATTAGTGTGCGTTTGCCTGCTGTGTCTCCAAATAAGCAAAAGCTTTTTGTCACTGTTCATGGTTATCCTTATTTTTATAGCTTACCACTAGATATGGTAATTAATGAAATGAAATTGTTAAGAAGGCCCACTGACAATGAGAGTAAAATGGTAGCTTAGAGAACAAATGCGTTTTCACTAAAATGGTGGTGAAGGGTCTTGAGAACGGCTGGAAACCTTGCACTGCATTCAGTTGATGTTCGATTCAGAACCAATGACTCTCAGGAGCCGTTTCTTTGGAGTGACTCAGAAACATACAGCGCAAGTGATGTTTGACTCCAGATCGACTGATTCTTATGAGCCGGTTCTTTGTAGTGATTCAAAAACATACAGCGCAAATAACCTTCGATTCTAGAACGAATGACTCTTATGAGCTGTTTCTTTGTAGTGATTCAAAAACATACAGCGCAAGTGATGTTTGATTCTAGAACGAATGATATGAGTCGTTTCTTTGGAGTGATTCAAAAACATACAGCGCAAGTGATGTTTGATTGCAGAATGAATTATTCTTATGAGCCGGTTCTTTGTAGTGATTCAAAAACATACAGCGCAAATAACGTTTGATTCTATAACGAATGACTATTATGAGCCGTTTCTTTGTAGTAATTCAAAAACATACAGCACAAGTGATGTTCAGTTCCAGAACTAATGGCTCTTTTGAGCCGTTTCTTTTGAGCGATTCAAAAATAAACAGCGCAATCAGTGTAGTTTGACTTCTGAACGAATGACTCTAATGAGTCGGTTCTTTTAGTGAATCAAACACATCTTGCAACCATATGTTTTTAATGTAGTGTTGTTCAGTTTAGTTACTGAATGGATGTTCATATGACAAATGGTTAGGGATGCACATTATGAGTTTTGCCTGTAGTATTTTATAAATGTTAAAGAATAGCATATTTTAATAATTATAATATATTTAATATAAATTGTATATATATATTTATATATTTTTTCTCTAATCTCTAAAATGACTGTAAAAAGTCTTTGTACACCCATTTTGCAAATTATAGTTTTACATTTATTTATTAATGAACTAGGGGTTTCACCAGTTCTACCACATATATAATAGACCAGTCATTTATCCCCACTGACTAGTCGACTACTTTTTGCTGAATGACCAGTCAACTAGTAAAAATGAGCAGTCCATGTCTAAGCCCTGCTTCATCTTATACATTTTTAGCTTACGTTCATCCTGCATTCTTTGTTCTCTTCAGTCAAGAATTCTAGCTAATGAGGGTCCCAAAGCACCAAACACAAACATCATAATCCAGGTTCTCTAACATGCATCAGCCACATGAGATACATTACAGACACGCTCACACATGCACACTGAATAAATGTAAAAGAGGCTGTTTAAAGAGCCATACTCTGTGTCTAGGGTTCTCTAGATCTTGGTTTAACTGCTGTCTAGAGCATCATTGACGGTTCTGCATGAGTAACTGAAAATAACAATCATTCTCCACAAAAGCAATTATGTCCTCTAGCACCAGGGCTCGGCTCGACTCGGCTCATCTCATTGGACCATTAGCGTAACGGTCTGTTACGGTAAGCTGTGATTGGTCAATGGGGCTTGAGTTTCATAGCTTAAATGAGAAAATGTCACAAACATTCTCAGTCAGTCACACTTAAACTCTCAATATGTGTCTGTTTTCAAAACAGTCCAGCTTTACCAGTATAAGCAATTTTTAGTAGCAGTGTAGCAGGACGAATCTCTACGTACAAGTGAGATGAGACAAGAATTTTACATTTTTGGGTTTGGCTGACACTTATCCAAAGTGACTTGTAGCTCAGCCGGTACGGAATTGGACTTAGGATGCGGAATCCTTGGGTACGAAACTACGAATCCTGGCGAAAACATGACTCACGATAAAAGAGCTGAAAGATGAGAGATCGAAAAACAAACTAAAACAGCATGCTTGCAATTGTGTTTTTCGTCACATTCGCATTTGTTCATACTATCGGGTAGGTTTAAGTGTTGTGCAGATGGTATGTTATTTTAAAACGTCATGGAGCGTTAGACTTATAGCGCCACACAACGGACATTTCAAGTCAGAACTGCGGTGTCACGAACAAAACCAACGTCACATAAAACGTACCATATGTACGTTCATCTGTTCCAGGAAAAAGACCAAACACTCTTTTAGCGCCACTCAGTGGACATTTCACATCGAAAATGTCAGGAAACATACTGTATATGGCGGTACGCATCTGGCGAAAAAGTTCCCAGAGGTATATTTTCATTATGAGGCCAGGTTGAAACTGTCCATTTATCATTTTCCATAAAATATTAAGCAGAATTAATTATAAATTAATTAATTCTAGACATAAAAACAACAAAAATGACTAAAAACGGCAAAAACACATGACAAAATTACTTTAACAAATATTAAAATGAAAAAATACAAAATATTAAGCAGCGCAACTGTTTTAATTTAAGTTTTAACATCAGGACTTCATCAGCGCTCGCCGCGTGCTGCGTGCTGCTGCTGTACGAGACAGATGTCTTAATAGTAAAAACAGCAGCCTTCATAAATGGAAGAAAAAAATCAATAATAAACATAAAATAGCTGGGAAAACAATACGCCTGGTTGCCATCAGAAAGAAGTGCACTTCACTAAAATGATTGTTATTTCTTTTGCTCTACCAGCGCCTACGCTTCTGAACTTTCTGTGTGTGTGTTTGCATGTAATTGATGCTCTGTGTCCATTAAATAGATGTTCATCTGCCTGTTGGTGGGGAATCGTAGATCTTGTGGTAATAAACATCATGTAGGCCGGTTGCTCTGACCTCTACATCACACCCTTTGTCCTTCAGCCATGAGCAAACACACACACACACACTAATCTGAAGGTGCAAAAAGCAAAGCTGTCTCTTTCGATCTATGCCAATTTACACTTGCTTTTTCTAACACACTTTTTATTTCTCTGCATTATAATGACTTCATTGGCTTATATTGTTTTTAAATTACAGGCTAATTATAGTTAGTACATCTTAACATTACACCTACACCTTAAAGAAACCTTTTGGCATTGTATATATCATGTACATAAGCTAAAATTAAAACCATTAAAAAAAAAAAACTTTTGAAAAGTTTTCATAACTTTAGTTGTCAACATTTCTCATTTTAGTTTAACTTTATATACTAAAATAACTAAAACAAAAACTGAAATAAAAAAATGTATTAAAACTATATAGACATGCATAAAACAACAAAAAACATAAAAAGCCATAGAATTGAATGAAAATGAAAAATAAAACCTGATTAAAAATATTAATAAAAACTGTAATTGTACAACATATATATAATGTGTTATTCCAGATTAAATGAATAAGTATTGTAATTAATTCTTTTGATCTTTGTATTAATTTGTTTCCACAAAATATGAAGCAGCACAACTGTTTTTAACATTAATAATACTAAATATTTCTTTAGCAGCAAATCAGTTTATCAGAATGATTCCTGAAGGATCATGTGACACTGAAGACTGTAATGATGCAGAAAATTCAGCTTTGCATCTCAGGAATAAATTACAGTTTAAAATATATTCAATAGAAGTCAGTTATTTTAAATGATAATAATATTTTACAATATTACTGCATTTTTCATCAAATAAATGCAGCCTAATCTAAAGGTGTCCAACGTGCAAAAAGCAAAGCTGTCCATTTATGCTACTCTAATTTCTCCATCACACACACTCTTTTTTATTTCTATGCATTATTTCGGCTTGTATTGTTTTTAAATTAGGCTAATTATAATTAGTACATCCTAACCTTACGCCTACACCTTAAAGAAACCTTTTGGCATTGTTAGATTTTAATTAAGATATTATTTAATCCCTTTATGAAGCTGTTTTCATCGTGAGAGCTATACAAAGAAGGCTATTTCAGCCACTCTCATTTGGTCTCGACAAAGATAGCAAACCTGACCCTCACCCACTCACCTCGTGCATTTGATATCAGCTCTGCATGATAAGTGGATATCCGCCTAACAGCACACCAGCGGGACAGAAAAATCAGCCCCTCCTGTCCCGATGCAGTCAGGGGTGCACAATGGAAATCGATTTGTGCATTATATCATGGCTACATTAATTACACGGCAGTGCATTTCTAAAAGACCCCGTAGCCGCCCGTGATCATCACTCTGACACTTAGCTGGACGCACCGGAGCTTCAGCACGAGTGGACCAGCGCACTTATGCAGTGCTGACCCATATATCACTGCAACCGCAACGTCCAGCTGTTCTCTCATACAATGCAGTCTTATTAATAGAGTGTTTTGTCTGTTTGCAGGCAATTTAGGTTTGGGCCTGCAAACAGACAAAACACAAACAGTGGGTAGGAAGGCTCAAGTCGGGGTAACTAAAATTAAAACCATAAAAAAATTAATGAACATTAACTAAAACCTACAACTTAGACACATAAAAAAAACACAAGAACACACAGCTTTAAATTTAAACTTTAAATGAAAAGTGAAATTTAAAATGAAAGCAAAAAATATACGTATATTAAATATAATCTAAAAATAAAATCTTATTTAAAATATTAACAAAAACTACAGTAAAACAGTGATACTAAAATAACACTGACTGGAGTGGAGATGTAGGTTAACTATTTAGACAAGAAATATCCTTAAATTTGACTAAATATAGTAAATAAATAATTAGTTTTTCTGACGTTAAAATGTAAGAATTATTTTTATTTTTTTAAATAATTACATAAAATATTTTGTATTAATTTTTAAATAAATTTTGATGTTTATATATATATTATTAATTATGAATATTTACACAGCAATATACATAGTGTTTGCTTACAATTAAATATAAAATGAATTCATATAAATATATATCAATTATTTTGTATTATAGAATTGTTATTATTGTATTTGTATTTTAGGAATGTATTATAGGATATAGTGTTACATTATAGCATACAGTGTGTGTGTGTGTGTGTACACACACACACACACACACACACATGATGAAGTATGCAATTAAAACAGAAATAATTTATGTGGTTACAATCAATTTATTTTAGCTACATTTAAATAAACAAATTTAATTGTCTAACTTTCAACTAAATTTGTTTATTTAAATGTAGCTAAAATAAATTGATTGCAACCACTTACCTTAAAAAAAATTTAGTAAATTCAGTGAGTCATTTTTTTCAGTGTAATTGCATAATCTAATCTTTAAATAATAAATACTTACAAAAAGAGATTACTGACAAAAGTGCATGCACTTAATGCAAATATAACATGCACATTAATGATTTCCCTTGCTAAATAAACAATACCAAACCGTGTGTGTGTACCTGTTTTTCTATTCAGGTGGGGACTTAAACCTGAATACACACAGACTCATGGGGACTCGTGTCACGGTGGGGACCTAAATTGAGGTCCCCACGGGTAAAGAAGCTTATAAATCACACAGAATGAAGTTTTTTGAAAATCTAAAACTGCAAAAAGTCTCGTGTGAGGGCTAAGTTTAGGTGTAGGGTTGGTGTAGGACAATAGAATATACGGTCTGTACAGTAGAAAAACCATTGCGCCTATGGAAGTCTCCACAATGATAGCGAAAAAAGTGAGTGTGTGTGTGTGTGTGTGTGTGTGTGTGTGTGTGTGTGTGTGTGTGTGTGTGTGTTCGTTCGTCCGGTAGGCTGCGCTATGCTCGCACCCGCAGGAGTCGCTCTTCCCCCCTTCCGTGCGCGCGCTTCCCCGGTCCCACGCCGAGCGGGGGTGTGTGTGTGTGTGTGTGTGTAAGAACGCGCGAGTGTGAACGCCGGAGCACATTGCTGTTGCAGGAGCTTCGGCGAGACGGTCGCACTACCGATGCGCGGTCGGATACGGAACTTCTCATGGATACAGCAAAGTAGCGCACGGACGCCTGTCACTCACCGAACGGATTTATTACTCACGAGGATAGGTATGCGAAATGAAGTCATATGGAATGTGGTTATTGATCAATTAACTGCGTTTGGGAGTGAAAGTTGGTTGGGAAGCGGATGGGTGCTGATTGAATGAAGGGGGCAAGTACTGAAGCAGGTTTATTCCGCAGTAAAGGCATGCGTTGCGTTGGCTGTGTTACGCGTTTGGGGTTTGATCTTAGGGGTAAATTGTGCTTGTGCATTGATGTTCTGATTGCATTCAGGTGAAGCAGCCTGATTTAAGTTGTCATAGGGGGAATATGTGCACATAGAGGACTTGTGGACATGCAGAGGGCAGAGAAAGTTGTTGGAGGTGTGGTGGATGTTAATGCATGCGTGGTGCAATGACAAGGTGGAGAGCTCACAGGGTCCCAGCATCCATGAAAGGGCTGTAAATTTACAGGCGCCCCCCGGTGCATGTGTGTGTATGAATTCTCAAGGGGCCCAGTGCATCTTTTAATTAAAACCCACGGAGCACATACACACAAACTGCACACTTCAGATCCTCCACGAGAGTGTGTCTGTGTGTGTGCTGCACGTATTAATGTGCTGAATTCACTTTTTTTCTCTCCATCTTCATAAGATTGGTTTCACACTGCTCTGCGCTCGGATGATGTTGGCGTGCTCCGCACATCAATGGGAGACACACACTCTCTGAAATGCGACACTGCCCTGCATTAGGAGAATGCAGAGCGATATAGGGTCAACTAGACACAGATATGTGCATGCTTGCATACGTAATCATATGCATGCATGCATGCATATAGATTAAAGTGCATGTTAATTCCTTGTGATTGCTAAAAAAAAAAGAAACCATCTTTCATTAGAAATGTAAAGGAAATTGTGAACTACCTCTGGTTTGTTTTTCCACCAACTCTCACTTTTATAGATGACTCACTTATTCCCAGCATTAGATTAGTTTTGATATGCTTTTGCGCTGCTTGCAGCCTCCGGTTGAGTTTTGGGACAAAGCCAGGCTGGGCCAGGCAGTGTATATTTATGAGAAACTCTTTGATTGGTAATTTGGTTTGTGAAGAGATTTTGTGATCCACTTTTGAAATTAAAGGTCTGCTCAACCCAAAGATGAAAATTCTGTCATTTACTCACCCTCATGTTGTTCCAAAACTGTCTCAGCGTCCATACAGTGGAAGTCAATGGGGTCCAGTATTGTTTAAATTAGTTATTAGTGGTATATTTTTTTTATATTGCCAATACTAGATTTTTAAATGGCCAATACTGATATCTAGAGAGCAGAGTTTTCTATATAATGTGGGTATTTGCATATTACCATTTAATAATAGTAATTGAGATCCTTAACAATTCTGAAATTTAAATTTAAAATTTTATTTAAATAAATTTACTATAATATTTGGCATTAAATCAAGGAATGGTTCATCTAAAAATGAATACTTTGTCATAATTTTCTCATCTTCGTATCATTCCAAACCTGTATGACCTTTTGTCTTTCACAGAAGAAAAGAAAAAGATATTTAGCAGAAAGTCTTCTCTATACATTGAAAATGAAGGGAGTTTTTCACTGAAAATGTACTTAAATTTCAGTCTGTTCCTCACTTATACGTCCCTAACATATGACTTCTGTAGACTTTATGTATATATAGCGCACAAGTTGTATGGACTACTTTTAAAATGCCTTTATTGTGCATTTTGGAGCTAGACCGAGTTTGGTCACCATTCACTTTCATTGCATGGAAAAGAGCAGATTGAAATATCTCCTTTTGCTTTCCACAGGAGTTTGGAATGACATTTTGTGAGTAAATGAATTATTATTATTATTATTATTATTATTATTATTATTATTTTCAGTGCTAATCTCAAAATGGCTGTTATATCAATCTAGCACTAAATAATATGACTCAACCGTATGTTTGTTAATGCATTTGTTTCCCTTTCACAATTGAATCACCATTGGACAGAACAGCAAAGTGATGCGTTTATGCTCTGCTAATGCACAAACTATAAAACATCAAACCACAATGGAAACACATATTAAGATTATGCTCAAAGTGCGTCTGTGAGTGAGTGAAAGAGGAGCTAGTTAGTCTGTGTGAAGCGACACACACACTTTTGTCGGCGTTCCAAACAGCTGTCTGTTCGGATACATGATATGTTTTCTGGAAAACATTTTTTTTTACTGGTCCACCTGTTCAGTGCCGTTTGTCCTTTATGTGTGCATCAGTCTGTGTGTGTGTGTGTATGCGGGTAGAATGACCTCCACGTCGCTGATCAATGCCGACGTTCTCCCTTAGAAACTGAGGGATGTGTCCCTGTGTGGGCCGACCCTTCCCCCATCTGTTCCCAGCGCAGCCCAGCGTGTGTGTGCGAGCCCATTCTCAGCATCTGTCTTTGCCAAATGCCAGCACTCAGTGGACGCTTCACATTAAAATCAGTGGCCCACTCCGCATGTGTGAGGGGGTAGGGAGTCCTGATGTGCCGTTGTTGCATCTCCTAGCGTTCGTGCCATTGTTTGTGTGTGCTGTGTGTGTGTGTGTGCATGCTTTTGTTCTCTGCTTGCGCTGGAATGCTCTTCAGTGCCGTGTCAACTGTAGAGGCTCCCTCAGATCCCGTCCTGCACCCTGCGGCCCCTCTCTGCAATGTTTTCCTTGTTTTTCAGTCTTAATTTGTTTTGTCTTGCCCTTCTAGTTTGTCATTTTTCATAGAGGGCTGAAACACGGAGAAATTAGAGTGGGCTCTTTCTGAAAGTTTCTTTCTGTGTGCGGTCAGCAGGGCAGGGGCCGCACTTATAAACAAATGTCTAAGACAGTCAAACACCAGAGTATCTGTTGCTGTGTCTCAAAACCTAGTGAGATGCCTACTTAGGCAGCATTTTTGGGCATTATGGACACATTTTATAGCTTGCTAAAAAGACTGTGGCAGATATTGTGGCACTTTGTTGTATATTATGGTACTAAATGATTACAATTTTCATATGCTATTATTGAAATGGGACTTTAAAAACACTATAGTATTAACATAGTACGTCAAAAAAAAATGGTTAAAAAAGTCAATTTTCTAAATAAACAATTGATATACTATGGGATTTATGTGGTATTCCAAAGAATACCAGGTTATTACCATGATATCATGCTCACAGTGTTAACATGGTACATGCGCAAAAACGATTCAGTGTTTTCTAGTGATGCCCCAAAATTTTTTTTTTTTTTTTTTTTTTGTCTTTTTTCATTTCAACTAACTGGGGGTAAATAATTCTTTATGCTGTTCAGGGTGTAATGGTCTTTGTTGATAAATTAAACCATTTGAAGTAAAGTTTTAAGGAATGAGACATTAAAGTTATCATCAAAGTTTTTTTTACCAAAACACGAAACGGAAAGTTTTCATTTTAGCTGAAAACCAAAACCAAAAAGAATGTTTCTGTAATTAAATCTAGGTCATTTAACTCTTTATGTTGTTCTGGGTGCTGTGTTTTTGGTTGATAAATTAAACCATTTGTAATAAAATTCTTTGGGAATGAGGCATCGAAATTATTATTATTTTTTTACCGAAACACCAAAACCAAAAGTTTTCGATTAGACAAAGTAAATTAAAATTAATTAAATGGGTCATTAAACCTTTTGGCTGTTCAGGGTGTCCTGTTCTTGAATGATAAATTAAACCAGTATTGCTACTCTAGCAATAGCAAAATCAGTGATGTACGTCCAAACTGCTGATGTTTTCTTGTAGCTGATCCACAACGTGTGCACGAATAGATGCTGATACACTCAAAACACATCATCATAAAAACATTAATTTAATGTCACTGTTTCTGTCAAGGATTTTGAACTTCTGAAACCATTTCGACCAAAACCGAAAATTTTAAAATTGCTCTTTCGGCCCGTTTTCGGTTGCATAATTTTGGTGCATTACTAGTATTTTTTGTAATTCCATGTCCAAAAATATTGTATTACCATGGCATCATATCCTAAAATCATATTTCCATTTTTTGTTAGCATAGGTATATTTCATGCTGTCTAGATTTTCACTCATTTTTAAGACACGTTCTATGTTTGTGAGCTTCTTAAAACCCTCAAGTACCTTGTTTGGACAAAAGTCGCAGGTCTTTTCTTCTCTGTCTGTCTTTGTCTTTCATTTGTGTTTCTCAGTGATCATAGCAGCTAATTAACAGTGTTGTAATTAGTCAGGTAATAAAGCTTCAAGTCAAGAATAACCGCTCAAGGGAGCATCTCTTTAATGAGCGCTGATGCTGTTGTGGCATCGACTGCGTTCAGCGGCTTTGCAGTGTGTGTGTGTGCTGTTTGCTTT
Source organism: Spinibarbus caldwelli (assembly GCA_039654775.1). Lineage (NCBI taxonomy): Eukaryota > Metazoa > Chordata > Actinopteri > Cypriniformes > Cyprinidae > Spinibarbus > Spinibarbus caldwelli. The sequence goes on along the minus strand of CM077253.1, from coordinate 4,543,774 downwards.
CTTGGGAAAGAAAATAAGAGTCTTTTAGAGGGAGTCAAAATGAGTACATTGGGTTGATCCAGCTCGGTAGACCAGAAGAGAGAAAGAGAAAGTGAGCGAAATGCAGGGTTTGGTCCAGTATGGTCGACTGGTGGTTGAAATCTGAGCATGTGATTTTTAAGGCTAAGAATACGTTTCTGAACTACACACACCATGAGATGAACACAATATAATTGCTTTTCCAAAATTTTTGGAGTACGTTTTACAAGAAAATACTATTTATTTCAATATTTCATGTTTAATTCAATTGCAGTTTCTTGGTAATTATTTGTCAAATTTGGCAATTTTTGACTGAAATTTTTTCCTATTCAAATTTAAGAATAACCTACATAACTATATACCTACATAAGTTGACCCCTATTAATTGAGTAGTACATTATTGCACGACTAATCCATAATAACTGCATGTGTGGATGAGTTTGTCGTGTTTGTGTATAGCGTGATCTTTGTGTATGTGCTGAGGCTGGTGAATGATGCGCTCTGAGCACATGCTTGTCGATTCGTTGACGCCCTTGTCTGTCTTGCCGGTGAGCCTGATGTGTATTGATCCAGGATGCCACCATCAGTGCCAACCACACACACTAAAAGATCCTCTGTGTTAACAGTCTGAGAAAAACTCTTCTCTTCCTGACAATCAAAAGCCACTTGATCATTAAACCAGCCAATCACGGCTCTCTTTAATAGCAGCTAACCTAATCACAGCGTTCTTCTAAAGAAGCAATTCGGATAGGAAAATTATTGGCTTGTCTTTTAAAGAAACTCATTCTGTCCATCAGCGGACTGGCGATTATCTTAGTGTCGGAGTAATTTGTTGATTGTGCAAAATCACAAAATAACGATTTGATTTTGCTTTAGAAGGTTTTATGATTAAAGTCATCAAAATTTACCCTATTTGTTTTCTTCATATATTATACTTATTAATCAACACACATTAAAAAAAAAAAGTTTTTGTAATTTTTATACAATACTGCCTCAAATGACTTTCATTTTCAGCTGATGTCATCAAGCCCTCTTATATTTAAACCCTCTCCTCCAATCACGTCATTTAATGTCGTTCACCATCCAATCAGATTAAATAAAGTCTCTCACTACATTTTTTCTTGTTAATAATCTTGTTTCACTAGGAAATGTGTGAACTTGTGAAAGTGAAATGGATTTGTGAAATTTGTTTCATGTTGACTAGTGAAAGCAATGGCATTCATTGTTGTTGAAGGAGTGGAAAGGTTTTAGATAGATGTCAAAGGTCATTGGATAGGTGTACGATTACAACGTAACAAACTTTATCCTGGGCCGGGTCATCGTTCCTATGCAAACGCGTGATGTTAAATACTTGACCCACCGATAGCGATAACCATGTGTTCTGTGGAAACTTAGACTTTTTTTTTTTTAAAGATTTTTTGGTGTTTCTAATATAAATATGGCTTAAAATCTGCCATGGGCTAATTAACTGTAGCAAATCATATAAAAATGGATTGGAAAATAAAACATTTTATCAAACTTTGATAATTGCCTTTTAAATTACTGAAGTTTAAAGTAAAAATCACCTGTCAGTTTCAGCAAAGAACAAATTTATACTGAAAAACTTTATACTAAATTTATGTGCGTTATGTATTAGGGTATGTTATCATTCTTGACAGATAGCATGTTGAAGCCACAAAATTCAGTCACAAATTCATTGACTTTTGGAAAATTAAGTTCTTTTTTAAATTTTTTAAAGTTGTTTTTAATTTCTTTTATTAAAAAAAAATTTCCCTTTAGCAGATTTTGACTTGTATACAAATTTCACACATTTGTATTCTGAACAGTAAAACAAGACATGTTACTAAAGTTGATCTAAACTGCATTTGTATAGTATGTTGAAATCCAGTTAACATTTGTTTGTCTGAATGGTCAGATCTGAATTTAAGTAGTTTTTTTGTCATTCAGAATATAGTGTATATCTCAGGCTATACATAAACAGTGTGCAGTAGAGTCCTGCACGGGTCCTGTTTGATAAACCCGCACCCGCAGTAGTTAACCGAATACCCGATCCGTTATCCGACAGCAATACTAATTTAATTCCGAACCCGACCCGACCCGTTTGACATAAAAACCGCGACCCGAACCGCACCCGCATTAAATCTACATAAGACAGACAAAACACCTTTATTTTTAATGTAACAAGCAATTAACAAGTCATTCTGAGTTAATGCGTTTAAAAATTAATAATAATATTTAACACACGCAGTCCAACAAGTTAACAGAGAGAGAGAAAACAACATTCAACATGTAAACAATATAAAACTATTGCATACATGTGAACAATCTATTGTAAACCGGTCTAAAGGGCTTAGATTAATAAGACAAATATGAGCTTTTCCTTCATAACCTATAAAAACAATTAACTTTATAGGCTGCATAAAAGATATGTAGGACTGGCAGCAGTGTCGAGAGAGAGAGAGAGCGCGCACAACATCCAACGTGTAAAAACAAAATCAAACTATTGCGTACATGTGACCAATCTATTTTAAACAGGTCTAAAAGGCTTAGATTAGTCAAATATGAACTTTATAACATATTGAATATGCGTTACGCCTATTTTAGAATGAGAAATAGACTAAAGCTTTTATTCAAACTGTGAATAGATTAACTACAGAAAAGCGAGCAAAGAACGCTCCCTTTAATATAATCACTAGACCTACAGCTGTCAATCAATGTCAATACAGCTGTCGATTGGCTACAGTGCTCAGTGTTTGCAAATCCCGCTGTAAAAGCCCGGTCTTCAAACAGAGCGCGCGAACACAAGCACGGGACAATTTGAAAGGAGCTGCCTATCAGCGTGTACTGGATTAAGTCGAAATAGTCTTGGTTATAATTGTACCCGCAACCCGCCCGTGCCTGTCACCAGTCCGACCCGCACCCACACCCGACACGTCAATATTATTCCACCCGTTACGTCAATTTTTGCGGTTCACCCGTCGGGTACCCGCGGGTACCTGCCCGCGTGCAGGACTCTGGTGTGCAGTAGTAGTTAGACTTCACTCATTTTCGCTCATCTCTTCCCTAGTGTGGATGTAGTTTCGTCAAATTTGCAAAACAAATTGGAATTGCAAGTGAATAAAACCTTATTTTCTCATCAGGAAGTCATGTGATCAGAACTTCTGTTTTTAAAGTCATTGAGTTATGTAAAGTAGCAATTGCGTGTCTGTTCGCAGACTGAAAACCTGATGCTACAAAGTGCGTTAAACTTGCTTACTGCTCAGAAAAACTAATTTTGAACTGATTAGAAACTTGAAATGGACCACCCGCCCAGGTCCGCTCACACACATTGGTCTTTCCGCCCGTTGATATCTCCCATCCTCCTCCAGTGTTTGTCCCTGATGTGTTTTTCTTAGGCTCTGATTCATTACATCAGTGGAGATGAATTCTGTTTTTCAGTGGCTTGATGTTACCGGAAGCAGGGGAGCAGCTCGTTTAGGATGTGGCAGTGGTGGGTCGATAGCTTGTTAGAGCTCCGTTTGACAAGATGTCGTTCGCAGAGGTAATTTACCCGTAAACTCGCTAAAGTTGCCGCTTACGTCACTGTCGTCCCTATGTGGATGAGCACAAATCAAAAGCACATTGATCGGCGTGCAACCTTTTTAAGACAAACACCTGCCTGTGTGTTTGTGCATTTGCGATAGTAGTT